>BHDV01012944.1:182537-269508 GCA_005406045.1 Adoxophyes honmai
AATAACAAAATATACGTATACGAGCCACAGGATTTAATTGAAATGAACGTATCACAGGAGTCACGTTGTCAATTTAAGGGTTAAAAGAACACTGTTTATTACCTTATTTGTCACTTTTTTACAGCTACCCAGAATCCATTTAAAATCAACATATTTTTGAGTTTGTCGTCATAGCATTGGGACAGTTTTGTCTAGCTACTGTGCTCTATGTCTCATAAAATCGGAATTATAACCGAATTACCTGAATCACTGGCAGCAAGAGCTCCGCGATACCTCAGGAACCGCTCGGAGTTAATCTCCAACGAGATGGTAATTTCCGTCGAGGATTCTTTGTATCCTGCTTAATAACCGTTCGGGGAGAGGTTTACTAACGAAATAATGCCGGCACAGGTAGTCTTTGTGGCATTTTGTCTAGATTATTTGACTGCATAGCGACATTCCATAAGTACGCTTACAAGTTTTTCGTTAAAATTTACAGCAAAATAGGTAAGTAACATTGACACAGCACCTTATTTTTTCATAGAGCTTTAGGTTCTAACTTTTCTTTGAATGTTTGTACAAGTAGCTGATGCCCAGGGATTCACTCCTGTTGTTTTTTTCTTACGCAAGCACATTGAAAAGAATTAACTAAATTGGTCCAGCCGTTCATGCGCACATGCGATGAGAATGGGACTGTAATGTTGTGACCAAGGAAAATAGAGGTTTATTTTTTATACACACATGAGTTTTTGTTGCTATAGGTACATGATTAGCACTTGAACATTATGAGTGCTAGATTGTTTCAATTGATTCTGGCCAATTCGTAATTGCTTCGTGATAGAACCCTCCCCAAGGGAACCTTTGCTGAAGTATTTTTCAGAAAAATAGCAAAGGTTCATAGCACACGGTTTGTACATAATATGTAGAGGCCTGAAACTAAACAAACCTTGAACGAGATATTTAAACGGGTTTTCGAGTACAGATAAGGCTAGAACTTGGTATGTTACAAAGATAGAACGGTAATTTATGTATTAACCACAAATGCTTTTTTGTCACAATTATTATTTTGTGAACTTTTACACGACGCCTATTCAGTCGACAATAGTAAATCTTTAGGTTTCCACAAGTTATCCACTAAACCAGACGCGGCGGTATTTGTCTTACGCCCCATCTGGAGATAAAAGGCTTAAGAGAGAGAATATTGCGAATAACCGTGAATTTGCGGGCATCGACTTTGTGTGAAATATTTATGTGACAACAAGAGCTGGTTGCTTCGTTATGTTTCCAAGTGATAAATTGTTGTGAAGATTAAAGTTGAATGTGAGTTTTTACAAAAAAATCGGTTCAAATCATGTTAACCCATTAATGGTCAAAATGAAACTAGCAGAGATTCATCAAAAATTTGTTGATTTTATAATTAAAGAGGATAAAAGGAATTAGGAAATGAGAAAAAAAAAAATTTTTTTTTTAGGCATTTTTGCGAGTTTTCTCACCTTTTCGGTAGAGTTTGGAGCGACGTTATTGTCGACAAGGTGGAGATTTATTTATTATTATAAAACTGTACCCAATCATATTACATTTAGCGTCAACAATTTAAATTTTTCCCTTAATTTTAAGTGTTCCCAAATTGGCACAGTGACCAAGAATGGGTTAATATTTTTTTAGCTGATTTATACTTGTAAGGTGTATCGTTTTACAGAAAAATAGCACTAATAATTACGAAAATTAATCTGGAAACGGCAATAGAAGAATATAAAATAGAAGTTTCGCATTAAAACATTAGTATGACGGAAGTTTCACGAGAAACAACTACCTACAAAATATTCAACACGTTCTACATGGAAATTTGGAACTGCCGACTAACTTTGCCGCTGCGTTTATTCCGTATTCCAGAGTTTATAACATTGGTAATGCATACAACACTACACAAAACAATGCCACATAAAACTCGAAGCGTAGTTCATTTTAAATGTCGTCTATTTTCCAACAATTTATACCAAAGTCTATTTTTTATTACGGATACTAAATTGACGACTACAAATTAAATATCAAATTGTCAAATGACGATAATAACACATAATTGTTTAATGGCGTTCTTGAAACAATTGACAATGTTTGCAACGTGGATACTCCTTAGTGTTATTTTATAAGAAAAAATATGACTATCGTATTTATCTGAATGTAAAAGTTTATGAGATTATTTTTTAGGATAAGTTACCTACAAGAATCTGTACTAGTTTTTATTTATCGTTAATAATAAATAATAAATAGCACTGGACAATTCACACCAATCACCTAGTCCCAAAGTAGGCAATTTAATGCCTGTGTGATGGGTACTAGACAACGGATAAACTTACTTAAATATATATTGATAAACATCCAAGACTCGAGAGCAAACATACAGACATCTGCCCCGACCTGGGATCGAACCCGGGACCTTAAGCTTCACAGTCAGGTTCTCTAATCGCAGGGCTATCCGGCCGTCCAATTCCGTTAAAATTGCATAGTGGAGCCATGGCACTATCTTTGAATTGCAAAAAATAGGCAACACCGCCAATGTCATTTTGATATCCGAGTTTAAACAATAGACTATAGAGACATACATACGAGTAAACAGCCACTAAAATGGAATGGAATGAATATAATATACATAATAATATTGGAGTACTTTGACAATGATGACGCAGCTCATATTTTGAATGGAAAGGAATCAACTGAATTGAATAGATACGCTATTATAATTTTCAATGACGGTGTCTTGTATTATATTTTGGGAGAAGGAAGCAGTCGCCATCTGTTTTCAGAACATTATTCCTGAAATATGGAAGGTGCTTCTACAAACGATACTAAGTAAAAATGTATTTTTTAACTGTGTTGCTTGTTGCAGTTAGTTTTAAACTAGCTTAGCACTTTAATTACGAACTTAACTTTGGAGCTCTTTCGTTAAAATAGTTTGATAGGTTCCTAATTGTTAAAATAAACTTTTAAGATAAAGTACAACAATCGGAATATTTAAAATTTAAGATTTTCATGTTTCCAGTTTTCGGCAATCTATATACACATCACGTCTATATTTCCATTTTATTTTGCCTCGTGTTGTGTTTCGGGTTTATTGTAACACCTCTCCATTTCTTCCATGGATATCGTAAGAGGCGACTAAGGACATAGGTTAAGGTATACTTTAGGCCACAGGCTAGCAACCTGTCACTATTTTACCTGCCACCTCAAAACCTAAAAAATATTTATGCTAGAAGTGGCCACAAAACGTGATATAGTCGTCGTTTTGTCTATATAGCGTTTCGTGTGCTCTGCCTACCTCGTTTGGGAATACAGGCGTGATTGTATGTATGTCTATATTTCAAAAGCGGTAGGCAGTGCACTGGTAACGTTAAATAAGTACATACTCAGAATTGTAGCTTTAGGGCGTTTGTGCACTACCATGAATTTTACGGTCCGGCTTTTTCATTGAGTTCTCGTCTCGCTTGCTCTTCCATTAAATTGTATTGGCGTGAGCGGGACGGCGCCACAGACCTTGAAAAACCGGACGGCCGGACCGGAAAATTCATGGCAGTGCACAAGCGCCCTTACTGATATTTTTTTAGGTTTTAAGTTAAGAGGTACAATAGAAACAGGTTGCTAGCTTGTCGCCTAAAATATACCTACCTTAATCTAGCCTTAGTTACTTATCTATTAATTCTAAAATCATGCCGAAGTAGATAATGGCGAAAATCTCTAGAGCCTGAGCTTCATTGCAAGCATTGTAAAAAAATATTCTAGTCTCTCGTAACGTAAACTGACTTTTATACTTTTACCTATACGACTTATTCAAGCAAGATTTTCAACGATTCTATCTATAGAAACAAAAAAAAAGTGTGCTACTTGACTCCGTCCGTTACGCACCACTTGAGGTTCGCGAAAATAGACGAGAAATCGTTGTGGGAGCTGTCGATGGCACTCGGAACGAGCCTTTTAAATAGCCCTGATAAAAGCTGTGAAGGCGTGCAGGAGCAAAACCAGAGGCCTCATAAAATTTTATTATAATCCAGATATTTTTTATATTTGTATTCACTCGGGCTGTCTTCGTAATGTCTCGGTAGAGGTTAATGTCTTTTCTCGCATACCTAATTAAAGATTTAGTCCATCTTAGTGCAACTGGTAATCTTTCCATAGTGCAAATAATGTTCACGAATATCATTTGTTTCATCAGTTAACTTCATTCATTTTATTTCTTACTTAGATATATTTGTAGTCCTCCGTGTAGCATTGGGTTTGGAATAAAACTTCTCCATTTCCTTCGTGGATGTCGTAAGAGGCGATTAAGGAGCTAGTTTGAGGTATGTTTTAGGGGACGGGCTAGCTACCAGTCACTATTATACCTTTAAAAAAAAGTCACTAAAGCCACTATTATACCTGCCAACTTAAAATCTAAAGAATATACTACAATTGGCTAGTCCAAATAACGATCCAATAATAAGCGAAACAAAATGACACCACAAAATCAAGTCACTTATGCAGGAAATGTACGGCAAATTACTATGGTACTGAGCACACGCCCTGATACCTTTATTAAATATGAAACCGTACTTGCTTCCATTTCATTCAGGAGTAGCCCACCCTTGGCAATTGCACGCAACGGTGCAAACCTCTTAGCGGAGACCACTCTCCCACTAGAGCGTATAGCCTACTGAATTTTTCATACGAAAATCCTGCCTGATCTACGATCGGGTTTCGGAATACCGAATACTACAATTTGTCAGAACAGTGGTTAAATGTATCCGCTTGCCAGCTAGTTATGCGGTTGTTGTTGATGGAAGCTTTGTTTTGCATTATCAAGGAAACGAGTTATTGCTTGTTACGTGCAAGTGTCAAGAATATTTGAGGTGTGGTCTTGAAGTCGTCGAAACGTGAATGTCATTTATTTGTTTTCTTTCTAACCTTTCGCGAGTTTTGTTTACATCTAAGTACACCCTTTGCAAGTATTGGATCGATAATCATCGGAATTTTGATTTTGCACTAAAGTTACGGTTTTACATAAAAATGGATGGTAGGTACCTATTTTCAATATTTTGTTGCATGGTAAGGTGAAAATATTATATACTATTGGCCCGCTCTCAAAATGCTAGACACCTAATATTTGTCTGTGCTAAAGTAATATTAAAAAATCAAAAAACGTCTTGCCCTTATTTGGAAAAATACATAAAAACGTTTCTTTAATCCCGAGATTATTAATCCCGAGTTATTAATATTAAAACATCTACCAAAACCAGTGGTTATTTAAGCCAATCGAATGATCATGGTCTAGGGATGAAAACTGAAAATCCTTAGTTTCTTGATACATATCATTTTCCCCCAAATATTATATAGGGGAAAGTAGTACGAGTTGATCCCTTGGGGTAAGATGATTATTTGCAATTGCACTGAAACCACTAACGCCATCTAGTGTATTTCACTGTCAAAACATAGGTCCGGGCACCCCCGCGCCTCAGTCAAATCGCAATGGCCGCGTGAGCGATACGTCGATATTGACAAGAAAAATTAAAAATTGTGTACGGCTGATTTAAGGTAGGCATGACTTTGAGCTTATATTACTTTTATTCAAACAATGTTAAATGTCATTACTTTCATGTTTGTGGCTTTCTATTATTCTTAATTTTAGTATTTGAGCCATATGAAAATAGCCACGTGCTTGTAGGTTATGGTAACGAACATTGAAGAAAAAAGTGGGACTTGGGTCAAGATGATTCCTTTCTATATGGACGAGATGATCCCTGGAGATTATAAGGAGATTATAAGGAGAGATAATTTAAGTTCGTTATTCGACACTAAATGTTATTTTATGCTACTGTTTTGATTGATCTCATTACGATTAATGTATCTGATACAAATTAATAACTAAAGAAGACTGTTTTATTTTTGTTTTTAAGATTTGTAACCTTTCAAGTCATTAGACTGTTGATTTTGTTAATTTTATTACCTTACTTAACATTATAAGTAATATGTAACAATATTTTAAATAAAGAATATTATGTTTAAATATTGGGTATATTTGTTTTTATAACATTTTCTCCATAAATATATTTGTTTACTCGGAATGGGGGTAAGATGATCATAGGGATCATCTTACCCATAGGTGTGTACAAGATGATTACTTTGTAAGGTTTTTTAGAAAAGGTGATATTTTGATGAAACATCAGTTAATTTCTGGTTTTGAGTATTAGGAAAGTTGAATAGATAAATATACTAGTAATAATTGCCTTTATTGTTGTTTTAATATGAAAAGAAACGCATTTTACATAGATTCCGGCTTAACGGGATCATCTCGTACTACTTTCCCCTACTATTGCCCCGTGTGGTGCCGGGATAGAATAGCACCTCCCCCTTTCTTCCCGTGGGTGTCGTAAGAATCGACTCTGGGAAAGGGTTAGTGTATTGTGGGCGATGGGCTAGCAACCTGTCACTGCAATATCACGTTTAACCACCTGGTTTCCCTGAAATTGCTAAACGTGGCACTGGATTTTTGAATTCATGTGCTCTGCCTACCCCTCTTGGGAATACAGGCGTAAGAATATGCAGAAGAATATAAGAATATGCATATCATTTTCTTCATTACCAACATAGGTAAGTCCGTACCAATATATAAATGTGAAAGTGTGTTTGTTTGTTTGTCCGTCTTTCACGGCTAAACGGAGCGATGGATTGACGTGATTTTTTAGGTAGAGATAGTTTAGGGCATGGAGAGTGACATAGGTTACATTTTGTCTCTTCAAACCCCCCCATTTCCCTAAAGTGAGGAGTGGAAGTTTTCAATGTAGAAAGCTATAAAATTGGTATGTGTGCTATGTCTTCTGTGATACCCCGAATTTAACGCGAGCGGAGCCGCGGGCAAAAGCTAGTTTATTATGAAGTGGATAATGTTATAATTCTGTACATGTATGTGCATTGTATCCGGTTAACTACGCAGACTCGTCGCCAGGATGCTCTGTACACGCCGGCGGGTCGTCAATCCGAGCTTGTGGGTTCACAATACCTTGCTAGAACGGGAGTTCTACTTCAAAGTTTTATTCATTCTCGTCACAAAAGCATTCATTACCTACTTACCCCAATATGCGAAGAAAGTTGGGTTATGAATGGGGCAGTAGATGTGACAACGGTGCGAGGTTTTATAGGCTACTTCTACTTTAAATTATTTTGAATTGGCATTCAAAATCCAAGTGTGAGGCGGGATGACTTACTATTCCGTGTTTGTCTTTGAATGTACCTAAACTAAAAAAAACAACTAAAATACTAGCAAAGGAAAATTTATCGATAAAATAAGTTTTACGATACTTTAGGCACATGATAATGATAAACTATAACAATTTTTGTCGTGTAGATTAAAGAACTTCTTTAATTCCCTGCGTTTTAGATGATTAGCCTCATGAGTAGCCTGGCGACTATTGTTAAGATTATGTTCTTTAGAACTTCATACCATCTGACTTACTGCTTTACCCTTTAATCTATCTGGATTCAATGTTGGCCAAAGATCAAAGTAGAAGGATCAAAAGCTATCTTGAGATATTAAACTACTAAACAAGTTCTTTGTCAGAGAAAATACAAAAACTAATTACAGTAAATCAGGGATTCGTGTAAATTGATCTTTCAAGCCTTAAAAAGCCGTGGTAGCCCAGCGGTTCAGCCTGTGGCCTCTCAAGCAGAGGGTCGTGGGCTCAAACCCCGGGGTCGCACCTCTTAATTTTTCAGAATTTATGTGCTATTTCGAATTTGATATTTACCACGAGCTATTCGGTGAAAGAAAACATCGCGAGGAAACCTGCACACAGCGACGAAGCAATTCAATGTTGTGTGTGAAGTTCCCAATCCGCACTGGGCCCGCGTGGGAACTAAAGCCCAAGCCCTCTCATACTGAGAGGAGGCCTGTGCCTTGCAGTGGGACGTATATTAGGCTGGATGATGATGATGATGATCTTTCAAGTGGTACTGTTGTTAGTTCATTTAAGGTATACTTTCCTCAGTACACCTCCCGGTCTAAAGTGTGATTGTGCCAGTATGAAAGGAAATGAAGCTTGGAGGCGTGTCACGTCGTTCATTGGATCCCTCACTATGCTGAGGTGTATTCCAAGAATACTACTACACCCTCAGGCTTGTTATCATAATTATGAGCGAGCTATAAGGTTCAAAATGGCACGTGGCACTGGAATTTTGAATTCATGTGCTCTGCCTACCCCTCTGGGGAATACAGGCGTGAGAATATGTGTATGTGTATGTGTATAAGGTTCAATCTTACCATAAAGTTTATATATTTAGTTATTTATCAATAAAATAAAGTTCACAATAAAATGTCCCTTTTTTTTGGTCATCTAGGTTTGAGTGGTAGTTTTGTCCCTACTCGCCCCGATATTGTTTAAGAGCAATATTCTTCGTTCCCGCTCATCTCACTGACAAAGCAAATGTCTAATTTCAGTTAGCCTCTTTGTGTGTATTGTCTCGTCCTTCCTTTGCTCTCTGGAATATGCCCTGAAGCTACCCCGCGCTGTACACCCACGAGAACCGTGGGAGTACCTATCTTCCTCGAGTAAAATCAATACGAACACATATCACACACATTTACGAGTATGTACAGTCACCAGCACTAATATCTGATAGAATAAGGCTGCATGAATATCTGATACGACTCTATTACCAGGGGCAGGAAGACGTGTCTGATATTTTTGCACGCTTCTACGTGGCAGATATTAATACTGGTGACTGTACCTAATCTCTGAATGACAAATAATCGTTGCAGATAGGCAATTGTTTCGGTAAGAGCACGAAGCGTTTCAACCGTCTTTGTATTAAAAATAATGTACCACTTAACCTGTACTGTCTCAATGTATCGATTCGCGATCGTGGTCAAAATAAACAATATTTTATGATGAATAAAAAACTCTTCTCCAGTCTTGGATCTCTAAATTCTGTAATAAGTACTTTACCCAAAAAAAGCTTACTTTAATCCGTTATCTAAATCCTTTCGTCTTTTGTAGAAATATGTTATTTAAGATTCTTATTTTATTTTAAAACCATCAATCTTCAGTGCAATAATAATGAAATGGATTATTTACTGAAACCCGGTTCGAAATTGAGCCACAACTTAAATCTGAAAATCAATCTCAATCAAATATCATCCCACGATCTGTGTGATTTACTTTTTACCGCTGACCTTCTCCGGGGCACTTTGTCTACTTACGTACTTTTGTCCTACTTTCGAACTTGCTAAGTATTCTTTGAACGTGGATTCAACATTATTTTTATGACGTTTAGTGCCGAAGTACATACATCAACGGGAAAATTAACGTTGTTTTCCGTGAATTGTTGACTGATAAAATAGTCTCTAATTAGTTGTAGTTTAATAACCTTATTAACGTGGCGTAACTATTTATAGTATTCCATAAAAATGTTCAAATTGCCGTGACGGTGGCCATTCTGACCGGCAATCGGCTTCCGTGATAGCGTTTGCGTGTTTTTCGAAGATTTATTATCTGATAAGCCGAAGATAAAAGAGATTAGGACTACCAACACTTAAATTTGACCAGTTTAAGCTAATTTGAATACAGAACCGCCTGGTGGCACTGATACGCCGCGGCCAATTCTTTGGGAAAGCCCCGATTTTTCATTTTGTCTGGTCTACTGAATATTAAGTAGATCAAAAGGAAAACTATTTGCAGCATTGCTGGGATCATAGAGGATAGAACCTATAGAGAAACAATGTTCGCAACCCCGGTCCGCAAATGTTTGTTTATTTCAATATACTAACGTGTAGTGTCACTGTCACAGAAACTGTATGGAGCCAACAACAGATCTGCGTGCAACTCCTCATATTTCTAGATGTAAATTAATATACTTGCGTAATGACGTACTGTTCCATTCGTTAGTGTGGTAAAAACGGCAAAAATTCAAATTTGAAAACAGACGGTGTTACATTTAACCGGTAATTAACAGTAAACATGCATTTTTCAATTTATATTCATTTTAGTGCAGCTCAAGTTAACTGGTCATTCAAAATGACACATAATTATGCATCTCACTTTCACCTAGGTGTCAACCCATTACTTCATCTCATTCTGTCAATACACAGTGTAACTAGAGTTGCGCTGTTAATAATCAAATGATGTATCGATATTTATAAGTATTTCGTATTTTACGGTGCCGAATTAAATAAATGTTAACATAACATAAAATCACGCCTTTGTTCCCAAATGGGGTAGGCAAAACACACGAAACGTGAAATAGACATATCCATGATTATGACTATTTCATGCTTCGCAGCCACTTTTAGCATCATTTTGGGCCAATCAATCAATCAAATCAATTTTCGAGGTTCGTGTTGAGGGGCCGAAGTCTTCCACTGCTAACAATTACAGTCCAGTGTCCCCGCGGGTTTTATTTAGAAAAAAAACTGTTTTTTTTTTGTATTTTTCAATAACAATCAAACAATATCGAACAATAAATAAATATGACTATGACTATGACTATGACTATAATCATTTTTGTAAAGTTTTGATTGTATTCACTTAAATTAAATTAGCTATCCGCTGTGATTGAAAGTAGGTTTATTTTAGATTCATATAACGAAACAGTTCACTGTTTACAGTAGGTAACCTTGATAAAAAAATTCGTATTTTTTAATTTTTTGACAGTTTTATTTTATTATCTCGGTCCAGATTAGCATTTTTTTTTTCAAGGTAAGGAATTAAATTTGTTGGTGAATTTTATAATCTTTTATTTTAAAAGTGGTTTACATTTCATTTATAATTGTACAAGAGCGATATTAATATTGAACGATGAGTGCGAAGACAGAGAGGTGAGCTTGTTTTAAAAATTGCGTTCCAGGACAATTAGTAAAAAATTACTATTATCGATATCGATATTATCGATACATTTGTAAACTTGCCCAACTCTAGTGTGGCGCGCGATCTTGGGCCGGCCAATAAGAGCTCAGCGAGGTCTTCAATTGTTTTGCGGAATAATTTCCGAACAACCAAGATGACATTAGTACATTAGGTTATATCCTCAATGGCTGGGATATTTGCTAGTGATTTGTTTTGAAGCTTTTTATCATCATGATATCATGGTTGTATTTGTTGATAAGTAAAGAAGGATATAGGCATACCTACGTGCAGCAAATAATTACGGCAGTAACTTTATACGTTATACAAGTTTATTGAAAAATAGCGTCACGATAAAAAAGTACATACTTCATACCTAAAAGCTCTGTACTTCATACTGAATACAAGAGAATTACTACCGTTTACTAATTGCGCTGCAACGTGAAATGTGGCTTTGATGTCACTCTGTAAACACGTTTTAGCGTATCCCACGCTGAAATGTATTCTACTGAAGTGTAATTAACACGTTCAGCATAAACGCTATACATAAAATTAAAGGGATTCACCTTAAGAAAATGTAGTAATGTAATTCCGGTAGGAAAATTATGTAATCGTTCAAACAAGTTTATGCTGACGACTTCCGAGTAATCAATGTTGGAATTTGAGGGGAAATTGCAGATTATTGAAATCGAGATATGAAAAAAAGACTGGCTCGGTAATAACGATGCAGTACAGAATTTGAGCGAAAAAACTGGGTATGGTACCTGTTTAATGCCAAATGAAATCTGTTTTTTTTTCTTTAATACACGCCGCGTTTAGACTGAGCTATGTGACATCTGTTTTATATGTACTTATATATTTAACGGTAAGCTAGATTTTACAAATGAAAGTCGTCTTTTGCTGTAGCTTTCAAGGAAAATAAGTAGGATCAACCACTCAGTAAATCCTCGATAGAAATGGACAGTGCAGTGATGTAAATACATACATACACACATATTCTCACGCCTGTGTTCCCAAGAGGGGTAGGCAGAGCACATGAATTCAAAAATCCAGTGACACGTTTAGCAATTTCATGGAAATCAAATGGTTAAACGTGATATCGCAGTGACAGGTTGCTAGCCCATCGCCTACAATACACTAACCCTTTCCCAGAGTCGACTCTTACGACACCCACGGGAAGAAAGGGGGAGGTGCTATTCTAATTCGGCAGCGGTGCTAATTCTATTCTAAATACCGCTGGCTATATTGGATATGTAAGTGTCACTGGTTTTAACGGCCCTGCTGATGCTGCGAAATATCCATCATTGCAACCCTTCACGTTTACTAAGTCAAATCTCCAGGAGACAACGGAGAGTACTTCTAATGTGCTAAAATTATCCTTAGAGTCCGAGAGTCCCGGCCTCCTTTTCAAAGATTGATGTACCTAAATGAAGCGCGAAGTAAATCTAACTCAAGGTTTGCAGTTAGGGTTACTTTGCGCTTCAGTACCATCTCAACTGTCGAGTTCGCCAGTGCAGTTGATCTATCAAAATACTAACTTCGTATTCGTCTTAGTGCCCAACAAGTTAAGCAATTTCGGTTCTCTCGGATTCGACCCACGCTACTTAGTTTTGTGTGGATAAACATAATTTATATTCCGCTCATCAAGGCAACTTCGAGGTAATCGACAACTTCTAATTTCATCCCAACACAAAGTAACCAAAAAGATTGTTTCGAAACCATGTAAATTTCTTGCTTTTGAGTTGAACACGAAAAATTAGAATTACGCAAAACTTAAGACAGTTCGCAAAGGCGGTGATTCTATTTTGCTCTTCGATCTCCGAGCAAATGTTTCAATTATTTATTAATGTTCATTCATCTTAGGCATAGCCAGGATATTCAAGTCTCAAGTAGGTACTTACCTATAATATCTGTACAACAGCTTTCTGAACTCAACCTGCCGTCAACAGCCACGCAACCGTGACACACTACACCGGGTACAAACGAGGCTCACCTGTTGGCGCTCCAATAGGCATTTCTTCCAAATGTAAACAAGTTCATAACTTCTGAATAACAAGATTCCCTATAATAAACGGGATAAAAACAAGGCGCGAGAAGAGCCTCGAGGGCGTCTCGCTTTTTACTGCATCGTAATTTTCCCTGGCAGGCCTTTCTCACCGTGGGTGAATGGATCCAGAAAAAGGTTTCTTTGCGCGATCGATTCGATTTTTCGCATGAAATAAGTTGCTGATGATATTAGAGTTTTTTGTAGATTATGTCGAAAATCAAACTCACTGTGATTTGAATTCCGCTAGTAGCGATTGGGTTTTATTAAAAATCCGAATTTCACTAATATCTACCTAATAGTTCCCATTTCTTCCCGTGGGTGTCGTAAGAGTCGACTCTGGGAAAGGGTTAGTGTATTGTGGGCGATGGGCTAGCAACCTGTCACTGCAACAACACGTTTAACCATCTGGTTACCCTTAAATTGCTAAGCGTGGCACTGGATTTTTGAATTCACGTGCTCTGCGTACCCCTCTTGGGAATACAGGCGTGAGAATATGTATGTATGCACTAATAGTTCAGACACGCTTTGTTAAGAAAAGCTATCTATCCCTCATAGTAATAAAATACTCTTCTTGTTATTCGATTCAATTGCTCTCCAAATTGCAATAGTGCAAGTGCTGCAACAAATCAATGTGTTCTTGCACAAAGAAACAATAAGTCAGCACAGTCAATTGTTCATCCCAATTAAAGTCATCACTTTATGTCAACGCGACAAACGAATTCTACGAAGACTAAAGTAGCGTATCTAACTTTAAATGATGCCATCCTAGTTTCTAACCCCGCGCCTGTCCACGCTGGTACTCGATCAGGTGGGATTACCCATAACGGCACCTTGGTCAATATCGGACCTTTATAAAACCCGGCTTTGTGGCCCATGACAGGTCAGCTTATAGAGTATCATGATATTTATTGAACTCTGTTTACCTGTACGTAAATTAATGTACGCTATATATTTTCAGAGTCTAAAGGACACACTCTAAAATGTTTGCAGTTCAATTAAGTTCTCGCGTGATAATTTTTAGATACTGTCATACAAATAGGTAGAATTCGTACTCTTTTAAATGATTTAGGTTGTACGGACAGCTGCAGAGAAAAGTAACCCCCTAGTAATTAAACATTGTATGGGCGGGGGGTTACTTTTCTCTGCAGCTGACTGTACCTACCTTCAAACGCAGACTACTGTTTTTACCATATTTCACGCTATATACAACAAATTGTTACATCTGTATTTTTATAAAATACAAATAAAACAAAGAATCACGTCCTTCCTAAATATTTTATTTGCCTTTAGTTCTCACAAGTCACAATGAAGCCACAATACCTTTTATACCACGGAAAGGTATCTATTAACGTTACCTGTTCAACTTGGCTTTCACTAATTAAGACGGACGACTGTGAGCCATTTGTTGCGTCGTGTCCGCACAGCCGGTGACAGGGATAGTCAAGTGTTGGTTG
This sequence comes from Adoxophyes honmai, assembly GCA_005406045.1. Taxonomy (NCBI): domain Eukaryota; kingdom Metazoa; phylum Arthropoda; class Insecta; order Lepidoptera; family Tortricidae; genus Adoxophyes; species Adoxophyes honmai. The sequence continues at coordinate 196,880 of BHDV01012944.1, forward strand.
GGGACGGACCGGAAGGTAAAGTTAGGTAGGTTTGTTGTGAATAGTTAACTCACATCTTTAGTGTGTAGATGTTTCTTTACGCGTACCTTTGAGCATGCAATATTGGAGAAATTGTTGATCAAGTTTGGCGCAAGCAGGTTCACAATGGAACACTAAACAAAATCTATTTTAATAAAGTTCGTGAACAAGTTGCATTAAAACACTAATAGTATAATGAAATAATAGTTCTAGTAAAAAAACGACTTTAAATGCAATATCAAAAAGTTATAAGTTAATTGCGATAAAGTAAGTACTTCAAAATTGCCGTGTGGTGTCGGGTTTAGAACAATATCTCTAAGTTTCTTCATTGGATGTCGCAAGAGGCAACTAAGGAGGTTTTATGTTATAAGTTGAGGTAAATTATTGTCAACAGGCTATCAACCTGTCACTATTATACCTGCCAACTCAAACTGCAAGTACCTCAGGCTACACTAAAGTATTAGAAGTCAAACTTGTAACACCACTTTTTTGCGTAGGGGTTAAAAAGTAAATAACATTTCAATTTAAGCGTGTGTAAACACCTGTAAATTGATTCAACCGCGACTGATAGCTCGGCATTCACAATCCATTTCCTCTCCACGCACCAAAATCTTACTTAAACCCGACACCTGTTGCCCATTCCCGGATAACATCCGAACTACCGCCTCTGTATCATTGTTTCATCCGAGGGCCGCGCGCAATATCCATATCGGAAGACCATGCCGGCGCGTTCGCAGTGAATACAAACAAGTTCATAACACTGGCAGTAACAAGATTTGCCCCAAGACGGGACTCGGGGATAAAAACAAAGGGGGCAATTTAGGCTTCCGAGCGCGCTTGACTGATCCACAGGGTTATCCTATAGAGCAAATCCCGAACGAAATACGAGCGTTTATATCACTCTCAATCTGCTGGGACGATCTCCGAGGGTCGAGGGTCGAACTTGTAACGATACGGCGGAACAACTTTAGTTTGGCACTTTATTGAGTTTAACTTGAGTGACGTCATAGGGCTGGGGGCTTACGAGAGTCAAAACTTACAGTCAACAGTTAGGGAGCAAGGAGTGGGTACGAGACGTTATGTCATCATCTATTAATTCCGGTTAATTAATAGTGACAGCGGTCGCTCCGCTCAGTACGCATAGGGCCACGAGTGTAAGTTGTTACGAGTAATTGTGCAACAGTCGCAGAAGTTTATTAATGTATATAGGACGCCTCGTATTTTCATTAAGAAAATTGATCTTGTGAATCATAGAGATGTTAGAGATAAAGGACACGTAAAATTATCGAAATTATAGAGAAAGGAATGAAAATTTTATAAAAATACTATATCACATCACGTCTTAATTCCTGCGTGTAGAGTAAACAGAGACAACTAGGTAAGCACTAAACGCTTTTGTTCTGTTCATGCTCATTGGTTTCGGGAACCTAGGTAGGTACTTCTAAATTATTTTTTCTTCAGTCGTCGAACTGATCGATGTCTGTGTCTGTCGATGACGATATTAGTGTTTCATCAAATTTCATGTTGGGTAATAATAGTTTCCAATGGTAATCAGATAGATTTTACTGTATAGTATCTAGTTGGTGGTGCAAAAGAAATAAATATCTAGTAATAGTCAAAATTTATTGTTTTTCGAAGAACAGTTCTTACCTGCCAAATATAGTAAGCGCATAGGGAAAATGTTTGTTTCGATACTCCCCCGAGGGAAATCAGTAGTTTTTGGAATTGAAATATAGTGTTCTAGTCACGTATGCAAATATTGGTCATTGGTCTGCGGTGATGATTCGTGCCAGACAACGTATACTGTGAAGCAAATTTTACCAACAATTCATGAAAGCTCAGATAGAAATCGGTTGATATATTGTTTATCAAACTTTGCGGTTTCGGAACGTCAAAGTTGATTAAAATGAATGGTTGTCACGGGGTGGAATCCATGCGGAATGTAGGTAATAAATAACGTTTCATCGTAATAATCATTCCAATATTATTAATACGAATGTTTCGCATGACAATTTTGGAGTTCGGCTACCCGGAATAACATTAAACACAGTATATTTTTAATCCTTTGAAAACGATATGTGACATAAACTACAAAACTTATTATATTTATGAGGCTGCTATACAAAAGCATTTAATATTTATGTATAAAAAATAACAATGCTTTGCTGCAAATATCTCCTGTATGTATCCTTATCCAAAGTTTTACTATTATTTTTTATTAACCTATTAATGTAACTCACTGCTGGGCAAAGGCCTCTCCTTTTGACCTCCACAACTCTCGGTCTTGCGTGATGTCAGGCCAGTCCGCCGCGTGCCGCGTACGAGTCCAATTCGTCCCGCCATCTTCTCGGCCTGCCTCGACGTCGCTGGCCGTTTTCCGGCACCCACCAAGTGGCTAACCAAAGCTTAACTAAATTAAAATATAAGTAGGTAGTTGGTATCTTTTTAAATTCGAAAAAGAGCGTTAGTTTTTCCGTTATCCCTAATTCGTGAAATAACGATAGGTATAACTGGCTCAGAGTTCCGCAGCTAAGTAGGTAGCAGGGTAACAAATGACCTCGGAATCGAAAGGTCGCCGCGGCAGCTCGCATCCGACTCCCGCTAATCCCCAAGTTTCATGGATAAAATTGGAATTAATAATCGATGTCTCCAAAAGTTTCAACGTATTGAGTGGAAAGCCAATTTTCGAAGTTTACTGCGAAGCCAGTTTTAGAATTGGGTCAGGTAGCTAGAATTAAGTAACTTATACGAGTTTGTGCGGCGTAATTCCAATCACCATTGTAAAACTAAGCACGTATGGACAAGCAAAATCGTTAATTACATTCGCAATCCGCAGATGTAGATCTTTTGTGTGAATTGCAATATGACGTAGATATGAGATAAAGACTAAGTGAAATAAGTATGTACCTACCTAATACATGTAATAATACCTAGGACATGTAGGTAATAAAAGTACGAATAGGGTTTAGATAAGTGAATGGTGAATAAAACAATAATGTTCATGTGTAAATCGAACGCGTTATACATTTATATTTATAAAGAGATAAAATTCCACATCTTGTAAATACGTAGACATTTTCATACAAATTTTACATAATATGACACATAAGTAAACATTTAGTCTCTATGCAAACGGATGGTGTTTGTTCCTATGCGAAGAACAATACAAAGCAAAAGGCTTGTGAAAATTGCGGCGAGCCGGTCAAAGGCGGTTCGAGATAGAGAGGGGGAGGGGCACGGGACAAGTCTCTCCCAAATTAGACATTAACCGTATCCAAAGATGTTATATTGTTGGAGATGAATCTTTAACCCGCCCCCTCAAATCTTGCGCAGCCAGCGTGCTTCGCGACGACTGCTGCTGGGAGCGTTTACGACGATCTAAGACGAATATTTTAACTTGTCTTCGGTGTTTTTAGGGTTCTGTTCCAAATTTATAACTTTAATTAGATAATTTTTACTTTAGAAAATGAAGGAGGGTGGAATGTAGTTTGGTCTAATACAGACGACGGCTATGATATCTATGATAATTATGATAAAGGTATGATACTCATATTACATTTTTACTAATTAAATAATTAAAGTTTTAGAGTGTCTTCGATCGTCATGAACTCGTGAGAAACAAACATAATTATCCTAGTAACTTAATTGGGGGCCCGTTATAAAATACCGAATTAGCCGAATGCATAGATTTGATTACCTACATAATTAAAATAAAAACTAAAACTATTTTCGGACTTTTGGTCACTTTGGTTCGAATAATAAAACTTAATAATTAAATTACCTACATATGCATAGTAAATTGTATACTAAGCAAAATTTAACGTTGTTTTCTTTAAAAACTTTAAAAGAAGTGTGAAAGGTTCACAATTCACTTAACTCATGTTATGCATTTTTCGTTTCATCGAAAGAAAAAAAAAATGAAATCGATAGCGGATTTTATTTTTATTTTATCTCACTGTGGTGATATAACACAATGACCAAAAGTTATTTAAATTCCTTGTAGTTCATAGTATTGTAAATACAAAATATTTCTGGTAGCATTTTAAGATTTTAAGATTTTTTAAGCATGCAATAGCACAACCTGCAAATACACAAGTTAGTACTTTTTTAACGTGCAGACTGCAGACATACAAGTTTTTGCACCCGTCCGCAGTAGGAATTCTTTAGGCCAATGCAAATAATGTTATCGTAAATATTAGCATACAGGTACCAGAGGTACAAGCACCTGCAGGATTTAGGCCCAATTTGGGACGATTAAGAATAAGGGCGCTTGTGCACTACCATGAATTTTCCGGTCTGGCTTTTTACTCAATGTCTCGTCTTGCTTGCTCTTGCATGAAATAATATAAACGCAAGCGGGACTGCGCGACAGACATTAAAAACCCGGACAGCCGGACCGGAAAATTCATGGTAGTGCACAAGCACCCTAACGTGTATTTTATTACAAAAAAAAAAACTATTTACATTTTTGAGTTAGCTTTATGTAGATGCTTTGTAGGTACTGAATGTGTGTAAAATTGTGACTCAATTGTCGTTTTTTGAGTTATTTTATTAACTATTGTAATCAATAGGGATGATGTCAGGGTTAAAAATATATCATTAATATATCCGTAAGTTAGATTATAGAAAAAAATAAGACACATATTTTTTGGTTCATCTAATAATTAAACATCAACAAAGGTACAAGTCATCAAACTTCCTGAGTGCGGGCTCGTGACGTCACGCTTTGGTAAAAATTGTACTCAAACGTGACGTCACTCGAAATTTCAGAGCACAGTAGGTATCCTCGTCATTTCTTGCTTCTCAAATAAAAGAAAAAATATGTGTACAATATTTTTTTGTAATCTATCTGACAGAATAAATCGCTTTTTTAGTCGTCTATCCAATTGTGTTTTCAATGCTGAGGGGAAAATTATTTTTTAAAACTTGAAAAAAAATATATATGTATTATTGAAATTCAAACTTTCTTGTTACAAGCGTGTTAAAAGTATACGCTTTTTATGTAATGCATCATAGCCTAAAAAAATGTTTAACTAAACATACTTAATTATACTAATTTTTGGTATTTTTTATACCAATCATACTCACCATTTTCAAAATATGGTGATGGTGACCTCAAATTATGATTTTGGTTACTTACTGTACGGTAAATCAAGAGTAAGATTTGTGGGCAAAATTATATTAGGTAGACGTAATTGACAAGTATCTAAGTCATGGCAGTCATATTGAATAGCGGTTTACTAATTTAATTTATTTGCAGATAATACTTATCTATTTCACCGAAGGGATATGCTCAATCAAACCTCCTGAATAAGTGAATGTAGGTGAAGTGAAAATCTAAACTGTGAATTGTCTTCAATTCAATGTTAATTTGCGATAAAACAAAAGTAAAACATATTATGAAATACTATACAGCGGTATAAAATTCATACATTTCCAGTAATCTTATTTTATTTTACCCATCTGTTATAACTTCACATTGCTGTAATTATTATACAATTAATCTAACTTACGATTTACTTAAAATTTATAAAAAGAGTGTATAGCAATAAGGAAGACATCGATAGCCTGCATGAATTTCTCCACAAATATAGAAATACAGTAATAAATGATTACTTTATATCTTACGCACAGTGTTTTCTACGTAGCGACCCAGTGTTCAACGAGATTTAAATGTACATACAAAACATCGAGTGCGAAACTTAATCAATTTATGTGTACGATTATCTAACTAAGAGTTACCTGAAATATTAGTATCATTAATTATTTACAAAACCTGCTCCGGTTTGTTAAAAACTAAACATCAAAGTAACGACTATCAGGACATATACCGTAAAATACTGTTAAAATGTTTAGTATAAATATATGTTCATAAAAATTATACATTAACATAGATATGTATGTACTTACGTCTCAATGAACAGTGAGTCATAATAAACACAATATTATTTCAGTATTCACATTTTATGTTGCAAATTCACTAATGGTATTTACGCCTATGGAGTAACTTGGGGTCGACTTTTCGTTTCCATTTCGGAAATATCAATCGTTGATGTAAGGGCGCTTGTGCACTACCATGAATTTTAAGGTCCGGCAGTCCTGGTTTTTAAGGTCCGATTTGGCTGGCCAAGTAATGTCTATAGTAGCTTGTGCACTACACTTAATTTTCCGGTCCGATTTTTCAGTTTTTCCCATTCCGGACCGGTTTATTCATTGACTGGCGTCGTTCCACAGAGTAGGTAGCAGTTCAGAGAGTAACAGTTCTATAATTAGTTTTGATATAAGTAGTTCTATAATTGCTTTGTGTGTATGTCTGTGTGTGTCGGTGTGTGTCTATTATGTCTATCTGTATATGTGTCTGTCATTTCGGAGTGCTTAGAATGGAAACGAAATACATTATGCTGATCACGTAAGTAATATTGTTATTGGATAATGGTAAGGATAGGTAGTAGATATCATAATAATTTACTCTAGTAAACATAATACATAATAATATTGATTATATGGGTTTAAAATAATTACTTAGATACCTACTGTACTTATATTGCACTTAGGTATTACGAACGAAGAGATTAATAAAATTATTTATTGAGATTTGAAATTACTTTTTTCATGTTTTCGTAGCGCACGCGGATAAATTATTTTTTTGGGCAAGTTTTTTTTTTACACCTTGGGTTACATTATTGAACTTTTACTAAGGATGCTATATTTTCGTAAATCTAGTACATATAACCATCCCGGTAAGTAATCCAACACTCAAAGAACTTTTCAAATCAGACCAGCGGTTCCAGAGATTAGCGCATTCAATCAAACAAACAATCTATCGAAGAAATAAACTCTTCAGCTTTATGATATTAATAAATACCTATAGAATAGATGTACGACAAATCATTCGTGTTGAAGAATTGTGATTGGCACAATGTCACGCGTCTGTATCTGTACAAGTATTAATCTGTGTCTATTCGCCGCACGTGGCTTCGCTTGGTTCGGGGAATTGCGGCGGCATCCTTTTAGTTGAGCCGACACCACAGACCTATATCGAAATAGATGACTCAAGTTTACGTACTTCGCATTCCAAAAACGAGCCAAAAGGGAGACGCCTTTTAATTTAGACTTTGACCGGACTTTGACGCCTGTGACGCGATTTAATTTAGTTTTGTACCATTTAGATTAGGTTTAACTGCCTAAAGACAGGACAACTTGAATAAGGCGGCGTCACCATTGAATCGATTTCACACGGACTGTCAATCCCCATCACTTAAGCGCTCATGTGACGTTACAGTAGGTATAGAAAAAGGGGCACGCTTAGTTTTGGTTTTCATAGAAAAATACAGGAACTCGCTGCATCTATGACGATATAAGTCTGTGGCCGACACTCCGGCCAGTAAAATTACGGACAAGTGCACAAGCTTATCATCCGGTTTTTTCATGCCATTCCGGACCCGGAATCTCCGGACCGCCGGACCTGAAAATTCATGGTAGTGCACAAACGCCCTAACTGTTAAGAAACAAATTTCTAACAACCAAATTATTTGTAACTGATGTGTAGTTTATTGCCTATATCATATTCATATAGCATTATAGCATGTATCATTATATATTGGCAAAACAATACGACAAAACATTTTCTTTATTTCACATGTTTGGTCAAGCGCTCGAGGTCAGCTCGAAGAGATCCCTTTAGGGATACGTTCGCTTTTGTACTCTTGAGATTTTGATTATTTATAGATGTGTACAAAAAATAGTAATAACTACAAAACAAATCCTTATTTCAAGATATTGAGTAATTTTCTGCATAGGTATACTAAATATAAACAACTAATATATAAACAACTGTAATCTTTTTCATTTTAAGGAAGCCTTTGTGTTTAATTAAAATCATGATTAACTGGATTCCCTACTTCCTTAACTCCCGTTTAACTTTGTGTACAAACAGACTAACTTTGATCTTTACTCGGCGTAACAGACATACTTTGTGCTTTACCTTAATTTTCAGACACGACATTGACGTGTCAGTTCGGCGAACAAACACTTCGTCGCGCCTCATGTTTAGCGAAGTGTTGACCAATATTAGTGCTAATTAAGTATATTTTCATTTCGGAATCGTCACTCCACAACACGTATAAATTTGTTACAAATACTCACTCCTAGTCATGATATGTTTCTGTTACACAATTGCTCCTAGATCTTCCTAAAATAGCTAAGCTGATATAATTTTAAATCGAATCAATTTTGTGAATCATTTGACAACAAAGTGGAATTTAAATACAATTTTCACGTCGTTCTACATAATATTGTATAGAGATAACAGCAAACATCAATGTAACACTAAATTTTTTATATTTATTTTAATTAGATCAACATTCCGGCGTCTAAAAAATAGCTGTTTCTAGTCAAAACGATTCTGGCAGAATGTTTTAGCGTACAAAGGAGCGAGTAGATTTTTCATCAGTTTCTTCAATCCAGAAGCTTAATGATATTATTGTGTTGCGTTTCGCATAGTGTTTCAACCAAGAAATTAACAACTTATGAGTAAGACATTTTCATTTGAAGTTAAAACATTTTTTTGAAACTTAGTGTGTTCTAAATTTATCATTTGATTTCATAAATGTATCAGTTAAGTATATCACTAAAATGGCTTTGGCCACACATTATATTCTAGAAGTAAGTAAGGGCAATATTTTAGGGACTTCCTAGCTTCGGGGGTAGGGCTGGTTAGGTCATTTATAAATCCCTAACGTCCTAATTCAGTCTCATAATTGCGTACATAAGTGAAAATGTAAATTTACAAAAGAGGTAAAGAAGCGTTTCGTCTTATTGAAGTCTCTTTAAAATGCGTCTGTTTCATTGTATCGAATACTTAATCGGACAGTCAGTTGATTCGCTACTTTTAATAGCCAATGACCTTTTGAGTTCTGTGGATTTCTTCTCTAAAACAGCCCCGTTCATCAACATCAGCGCTAATGTGATTTTGCGGTACATAATATTATGCTTAGTGACAACGCTGAAAATATTATGTTTGTGACCTCAGAGCATCAAATACCCTTGAAACAATGTAGTCGAAAGTAAGTCAGCTGTCATTTTCTTTTTAAAGGAAAGTTTTATTTTTTAAATTTTTTTAGACACTTCACGTTCATTTTTATCAGATGCAATCTGATTGCAGGAACAATATAATTATTATCCTGAAAAAATATTTCGTTACAAACTTCGTTTGTCATATCGACCTTATTATTATAGCAGCATTTTTAGTCCATATTTCTACTGCTGTATAACTCATAAATTGTGATGTCAGAAAAATTATGCTTTCAATTTATTAGATTTTTAACTTTCATAATGCTTATTAAGTTTCTCAAGAAATTTTATCACGTCTCGATAACTTTCTCAAATAAGCATTTGTGCAATGAGTATTCTTCGATTTAATGTTTGATGTGATGTGAATATTAAGCTCAATTCAGATTCCAAATCTTAGAATACGATACGTATTCATTTCACAACACGTTCTGGTAACAATTATTTTACTGATGTAGCATTTACAACTCCGTATTTGTGTTTCTTTTTTACAATAAACAAATTTATCACCGATCATCAAAAACGAGTTGTTGAAATGATTTTTCATTTATCTAAAATGAATACCTTTAATGAAACATTCAATTCCTACCACAGAATTATACCTAAGTTCTATGCTACTGAGGGAGAATTAAAAATTACGGCACATCAACGCCGTTAACATAAATACGAGTAGTGTTCGGGCGGCATCGTGGCGGCTCGACGAGTTCTCGGGACTGAGGATCATCCTGGGCAGTTGCGTCGGCGCAGGCTCCATGCGGACCATCACTGTAAAGCATGTATGCGTTAACTCAAACTTTTACTACATAGAGTATCCGATTGCTCAAAATAGACAGTACCAGACTAGGTCTGCCTGGAACCCAGCAAATGCCTAGTAGAAGCAAAAGCGTAGTTATATTTTGACATCGAGTTCAATGTAACAAAAAACCTACTTTATCTTACTGTTGAAATTGAACGAAACTACAATAGAAGAGTAGGAACTAATTGGAACAACAGCGGACTATCTCGCTGCTAATGAATCAAAACAATGCGCTTCAGTCTGATTTTGCTTATTGTAAGGTCGTTACGGCTCCTCACAAACTTGACTACATGCTACGTTAAAACACAATTGATCTGTTTTACTCATTCGTGTTAAAAACTAAAACAAACGTATGATTTATTCAAGTATATCCTAAAGCGTGTATAGATAAGCAGCCGCACGGCAGCCGCTGCCATCAAAATGTTTCGATTAACAGTAGTAAAAGAAATGAAATCGCCATAAAAAAGTTAATAAGTTCCTGGTCCATTATTCCGCGATATTACAGATCTCTGTTTTATTGCAATCCAGTCAAGGGAACGGGTGCTGGGTAAACGTAAAAGCAGACTTGAAATTATAGTCATAGAGCTCCTTTTGGGAGAGTGGTGTTTCCAGGAGAGTCTGATCCGTTTGGACATTGATATCCTTTAATGCTGTATCGGATCATAATGTTGATACGATCTTAATATCAAACGAATGTATAAGTCGTTCTATCGCTATTTTTCCTGGTATGTACCATATACTTAATCTGAACAAGTTATTGGGATTTGGAATGACCATGAGTTTAGTGAAACCAATCGGACGGGGAGGTTATTTGGATAATTTTCAAACATAATGTTATCTCTACTTCAAAAGGCAACGGTTTTCTTTTTAAACTATCTAGATTTTTTTTGAGAACCAGTAAAATGTCGCCCAAACGTAGAGAAAGATCGTGACGATTTTGAAATGTCTGCAAAGATGTAGAAACCTATAGACCCAGCCATATTTCTTTGCCAGTCTAAAATGCAATACATTTTCAAGCAGAAAATTTAGATAAGTACGTACCGATTCCTAATAAATCATTTGGCTTCCCTAAACCGGAATGGTATTCAAGCAAATCACCTCAACTGTCGGTGTGACAGAGTGTCAGACAAACAGAGATTGAAAACGCTAATGACCAGAAATAGTGTGCGTAGTTCTATACATCAGTGAAGCCCTGAGCTACGCTCAAAATAAATCTCAAATACAGAGAAAATTTGTAACGACTTCGAAATATCTGCAAAGTTGTTGAAATCTATGGACCCAGCTATATTTCTTTGTCAGTCTACACATTTTAGAAGAATATCAGATTCACACTTATTCCTAGATACGACTTTTAAAAATAGATCCACAGCATTGTTAGAATAGAATAATAAATAATTAAGCTGGAAAACGCTGGCGAATATCAAAATGTTATTCAAGCAGGTCACCTCAACTGATATTCGTGTGGTGTCGGGTTTAGAATAACACCTCTCCATTTCTTCCGTACAGGCTAGCAACTTGTCACTATTATACCTGCCAACTCAATACCTACCTAAAAATATGCTAGGAGTAGCCACAAAACGTGAAATAGTTATGGTTTTATCTGTGTAACGTTTCGTTTGTTCTGTCTACTCCCAAATGAGCTTGAAAGGATGGAGGTCAACTATCAGTGTGACTGAGTCTTTATTGAAAATGCTACTGACCAGAAATAGTGTAATTCTGCACATCAGCGAAGCCTTCAGTCACACTGGCGTAGCTCGGGATGGTGCTCAGGCATGTGACGTCGACGGTCTGGTTGGGCGTGAGCTCGAGCGACGGCAGCGGGAAGTGGAGCGACGAGCTGGTCACGGTGAGCGTCATGCCATGATGCTGGTGCCGGTGCGCCATCGTGCCGTGGGGGATGGTCAACCTCTCGTCTACCTGCGATTTGGGTCGTACACAAATATCAGTTAGGGGTGGCACTATTTGGGCCATTTTAACTAAGTTTTCAGTTTTTTTTTTTTTCAAATTAAATAAAAATTGGATTTTCATGGTCGGAATCATGGGCGCTTTCAATGCATATTGAAGAGTAAGTCGCTGATCATACAAATTTTGTGATTCCATTTCGTGATCACCATAACACACTAATTGTATTAAAAAAAAGTAACGGTCTGGATTTTATTTTATTTTTTTCTATGGGAGCCCCCTTAATTATTAATTATATTTCGATTTTAGTATTTGTTATTATAGCGGCAACAGAAATACATCATCTGTGAAAATTTCAACTCTCTAGCTGTCACGGTTCGTGAGATATAGCCTGGTGACAGACGGACAGACAAACAGACAGACAAACAAACAGACATACAGATAGATAGACAGACAGCGAAGTCTCAGTAACAATGTCCCGTTTTTACCCTATCCTGGGTACGAAACCTTAAAAACTGTAAAAAAACTTGAACCCAAAAGGTAGAAATACAATTACGCTTTCTCGCTAAAAAGTGTTCTCTACCAGACGACCCTTTAAAAAATTACTAGCGGTGTGAAGATATAATTTAGTAACGTTTTTCCAATAACTTGTTCAGATAGCAACGCAAGTATTTAACTAATTTGCTTTCTTGGTGTTTTTTTAAACATGTGATTTATACCTAAAGTTATGCTTAATCCTTTGATCCTGTAGCGTTTACGGAACCGAATCAGCAAATATTCCGTGCTTGGGGCTGTATCAATTCCGGCGGCAACAGTCTGCGATGTACGATAAAACCGTACAGTACCCGGGAGGCAGGCCGGCGCTCGCTAGGCCGGCTGCACAAATTGCATATGCCCGTAATAACATTTTACTCGCTTACCGAGAACTGAGGGCTCTTTGCCTTTTCCAGTTTTTGCCCGGTAGCTCGGGAAAGGTTTGAGATTGAAAAATGAAAAGGGCTGTTGAAGTTAATCTTAGATACCGTCCCATTGCGGTAATGGCAAAGCAAATACAAACAGTAGGTACCTACCCATTTTTTTATTCTTACTGTTCACGCAATTCGGAACATGTAATTTTCTATTGTATAATTTGGAACGGGCCTTACTTAAAATCAGTTCAGTCAGTCATTTTTGTATCTGTGGCTTCATTCGGTCATCTGTATGTGATAGGTCAATTCACATTCATTTGACTCTCTCTTGCAATCCGACCAGGAATCATGGCGGACTTGTGATAGCTCTCGCTATTCAACCACGGTCTAGGACAGACGCGTGTTCAGCTATTCATTTAATTGTGTGTGTGTGTGAGTTTAAATAAACCAAAAGGGTTAAAGTTCAAAGTTTTATTTACTCATCAAGCTCCACCACATTCCATCATCATCAGATCATCACATACCAGGAGGCTTCAACCAGATCAAGTCAGCACTAGACGCCACGCCACGAGGTCACGTGACGAAGCGTTGGTCATTACGGGAAGTATATTCAACATTTTGGAAACCCACGTTGCAGTAAGGATTATTGTAGTCACTTACCTTATTATTATTAGCTACGTCGGAATCAAGGTTGAAAGTTACAAATTTGTTTGAAAGTTAAGATCAAAATTTCAGATAAAAAATGTGCTTTGTCGAATTGGTTGTTGGAACTACTAGTGTCGGAACGAGGATTTATTTATAATATAAATCTCATCTCAAATAAAAGTAGATCGGAAACAAAGCCTAAATAATCGGGAACGATTTTATCGACAACTTAATTTAAATATCCAAATAGAGAAAGAAAAAGTAGGAGCATCTGGTTGGTGGTTTCGATCAACGACCCACAATTCTTATCAAGTCCAAATCAAAGGAAAGAAGACGAACGTGAATAATACTCGTTATGTACAAAAAAACCCTTGGTATGGATATAAACTTACGACCACGGCTTAGGTTGAAACTGTTTACTTATTAAAAACTCAGCCATTTAGTTTCGTCAGCTGCAAAACAAAAAGTTTTAAAAGTCGGGGTCACTCCCGGGTTTTTCTCCCCCTTTGTCTTCAGTGACGCGGAATGGATTCAAGTCGAGTCTTATTTAAACTTCTGGGAGTTTTAAAACTTTACCTTGACATTATTTATAAACCAGGTGAGGTGTGGCGCCGGGTGCGCCGGCCCGCTTTGGCAAGTCGCGTCCATGTAGTCATTCGGGGAAAAGCGCTTGTTTTTAATCTTTATCTTCGGCCGGTGTTTCTGTCGCACTGTAATAATTGAAGAATTTATTTACGCATTCAGAGCAGGAGCGGAGTCGTCCTGAATAATATAACTGTAGGGTCACGGCGTGCATGTTTCAGAGTTATGATAAATTAATTAAGTGACCTAAGTCGTTGAGCCTTAATATTCGCTTTTTGCTGAAACTTAAAATATTCTAACTGGCTTAAATATTCGAAAATGTATCCGAAGTAAAGTGGAATTCAAGATAAAATTGTAGTAAAGAAACTTACCGATAACGTTTAGTTCATGTATTTTAGAGACTTTTGAATACAAAGGAGTCTCTAAAGCAATCTCGCAAGCATACGATCCGGAAGCGGGGAAGTCCAATTTTTCTAAAGTCACGGTACTGGACGATACCGTCGCTAACTGAAACACAGACAATATAGTTCAGATATCTGCAGAGTTTTCTAACAATTCAGGGGCGGGACGTGGGTAGATCAAATCTAAAGCAAACGTTAAACGGTTAAATTTCACGAAATGTAGACGAACATTGTCAGAAATTTAACAATAACAAGAGCGGTAATGGAAACCGAATGTTAAATAAAGCTTTAGTGCGCCTAATGTACCGAAGCATCATCATTGAATATTTAAATTTTGCTTTGTTACAAATCTTAAATAATTTCATATTCTCAACCCGGAATTTCAAATGTGTAGGTTTCATTTTAACTTAAATTTCTATTCTATTCTACCTATTCACTAACAACATAATTATTATTGTGCTCGTCATCAATCGTTACTATTTCAGCAATATCAACTAAAGAGGTCAAAACAAGTAAACATACCCATGTCAAAATTAGCAAAACTTTGTAGGTTGATACTAGACTACTTATAGCTATTTTAATAATCATGTAGCTTAACTTAACAACAAATAGGTAAACTAAAATGGAAAAGGCATTTTCTCAAACTAAGAATATTTAGGGAGTGTTTGTATACTTAGTTTGTTTGCTAAAACTAGTCGTTAAATTACCTCGATAAGTTCGAACGTAACATTAAACTAAGTTAATGTTATGTAGGTAACGACAGCAAAATAGTCTCGCTATTTAAACTTTCAAGGCATGAAACTTGCTTCATTCGATTCAACAGGAATGAGAAAACATGGAACAAAAGTTAAGTGACATCAAAATGGGTATATAAATATAAAAGGATACCATCTTTTTATTGATGATATTGTTACAAACGATGGTAACGATACTCAGGTAGATAATAGATACTTCAACAATCCCATTTTCGATACCCGAAACATGAGCCTGGTAGTGAGGGTCATTAAAACTAATTGGCGATCAAATGGCTATCGCATCGATCTATTTCTAATATTAGAGTAGACAGTAACAAAACAACCTTGTACACAAGATAATCTAAAAAGGGATGATTTTTTATGTATTGAATTAAAGACAAACATTTGAAAAAAAGCCCTTACGTGCAAAATTTGAGGTTTATTTTGGGTTTCAATGCAACAGCCGAATAATCTAAAGTAATAGGCCATAAAATTAGTTTTACGACCAACTTGCTCCGACTTCTGTCATAAGTATTAGGTACAAAAGGGCATTCCCAAGATAACGTAACGTAACTTAAAAAAACAACAGTCCATTGAGAAGATCCTCCTTTGTTTAGAGTCAGTTAAAAGTTAATACAGATAGGTACAGGCGCCTCATACCTACCAACCCAGTTCCTGTGGTATACCATTCCTACTCTATCTTACTACCCTGCTACGCGTCATTTTAGTAACCCATAATTATTAATGTTCACAATCATGTTGCTTCACATTTGCCAGTCTATTGTAACAAACTTGTCCGAAGTACAATATGTAATACGGCATCCTACATTACGTTCATTCACGTTTACTATAAATTAGGACAAACTATTTGGCATACAGATTACACTAAAATTTTTGCTAAATTTATATACTACACTTACATCAATAGTAGCTCCAGTAATATTAAAGATCTCATAAGGCGGATCTCTGTTTCTGATGTACCTCATTAAGTTTCTCCCATCTTTGTAAAACACCACCTAGAACAATTATATTTTTAATTTATTACTCTCATTATACATACAGTTTAATAACAAATACATAACAACATGGTCGTCATAGATTTTCAGGGTGAAAAAATATTTTGTTAGATTAACAGCATAAAGTAACAAAATTAAAATGAATGTAACGCAGGATCTGAAATTGCTAGTTCTAAATTACTTATTGTTAAAAGTTTTAATTTTCAATTTAAGTTTCCACATTTGATTAGTATAGATATAGCAATCTGTACAGCGCTAGGGTAGGTTCTTTGATTTGAACCATCACGTCAGTTGGAAGTGTTTCCGGCCAACTGACGTTCGTAGAGACTGGTTTCTCCATAATCATACGCAATCATAATCCGGTGACCGTTTGGCTGCATAATTTCTAGTGTCCAATATTCATTCCTTCAGACGACAAAAAACAAATTCAAAATCGAATCAAATCGGTTAAGTAGTCGCTAGAATAGAATCGAGAGGATATTACAGGGTTTTGTAGAGTCCTCTATATCTCGACTCAGGAACTGCATACAAACATATCAGACTGTATACAAATAATGTAGATATTAAATAACGTTTTGTCGTACGAGAAGGCGAGTCTGCGTTCGACATTATCGGAGTAATTGGAATTTTCTATTTTATAGCAGTGTACAGTCACAAGCACCAGTATCTGATGAAACAAAGCTGCATAAATATCTGATACGAGTCTATTACTGGAGACAGAAGGACGTATCAGATATTTTTTGTTCACCAATATTAATATCTGGCTCGGCGGAAAGCGCGAAAATATCTGATACGTCCTTCTGTCCCCAGTAAAGAGCCGTATCAGATATTTATGCAGTTTGGTTTCATCAGATATTGGTGCTGGTGACTGTACTTAGCAAGGCTCGATAATAAAATTGAAAGTTTAATTTGTTAAATTGAATGTTAGAAAACATTTTTAGTTTCACTTAATTTCTTTAAGCTGTAGTTGTATTAGTGCGGCCATTAGTTTGGTTCTCTTCCCCAACTCAATAAATAGCATAGGTAGATAACCTATTTATCCTTTAACAACAAATTTTGAATTAAAATTACATACATACATACCAACATCATAAACGTCACGACTTATTTCCTGCGGGGTAGGCAGAGACAACAGAGCGCCATTCGCTCCTATTCTGATTTCTCTCGCTTCACTTACATTCATTACTCTCGTCATACACGCTCGACGGTTTCGGGTACTCCTAATTTGGTCGCTCTTTAGAATATCGCCGATCTGGTCGATATTCTATATCGACTATCGATATACGTTCTTCGAGGGCGCCCGCCCTCGACCGACTTATGAATTAAAGTTATCTTGGTATTTTTTAGAGCTTCTTATACTTGTGCATGTCACACGCAGAAATAGCAAATTACCACGCTACCGATTATTTAGAACCAATCACCAGTGATCGTCTGTGCACGTGATTGGTCACTCCGCGGATGTAAAACCAGTATGGCATTCTCCGGATTAACTGCTGAAATGTTTACTAATGATGTGATAGTGATGTGTTCGTGATTATTAATGATCTTATAACCTACAATTCGTGTACCTATATCAGATTGCACCTACTTATTTCAAAATCTTTTCTCAGTTCTTCCTGATTTGTATGCTTTTTGTACGAGTATAAGCTTAAATGTGCACTACATGTTTCAATTACTTTTTTACATAATTCTTAGTAAACTTTGTTTGGGTGAGATTGTTTCGTTGGGGTGCGGCCAATCGTCTCCATGCCTTTTAATTTATGTCTCTGCCTACCCCTGTGGGAAAGAGGCGTGACTTTATGTATGTATGTATGTGTCTAATATGTATTGTATTTTTGATGTTCAACATTATTGTTACACATATTATTATTGTATCGTATACCTCGTTTTGCAACGTGCACCTTTTGCAGGGCTATATGCATGTCGCGTACTAACGGATACACGGCGCAGAACAGAAGCTCTGAATGGAGCACGTTGTGCCAGTCAACCATCGCGATTTGATTATGCTCGATTCAGCGCGCCTACGAGTACAGCGCAGAACGTCCATTTGCTTAATACGAAGAATATTTTCAACGATAATGTTACTTAAGGCATTTTATACATAGTACTTACTAAAAAAAATAGAACTCACTTTTGAAAAAAGTTAAATATGAAAGTGCAAAGCCTATGCTATTCCTAATAAGAATAAGTAAAAAAAGCTAGATATAGAACAGATTACTGTCATATTTACAACAGTAGTTCGTTGTTTTGTAGTAGCCTTATCAAATAAAGAATTGAACAACTAAAGACGACTAAGGAAATTATGTAGGATTGGAGCATATTTGAGGCGACAGGCTAGCAACCTGTAACTATCGTACATTTTAACTCAAAACTTAAAAAATATTTATGTTGCAAGTGGCTACGAATCGTGGAATAGTCATGATTTTGTGTATGTAGCTTTTTGTGTGCTCTGTTTACTTTATTTGGGAATACAGGCATGATCTATGTATGAATTAAACAATTTTAAACTGATCTTTTTGCGTGTTGAAACTCTTTACACACCAACATCTACAATCTATGTAGGTATGCATGTAGGTACATACTTACTCTTCTACGAGCACTTATTGATACGTTAGAGGGACAAAGCTCACGTAGAACTCGGGTTATTTGTCTTCGTAGAATCCTCGCAGACGCTGCTATTGGTTTTCTAACTAGGTAGTTTAACTCCCGATGTTAAAGTCAAGTTAGGTGAAACTCACGGAGGACAGCGTTAGTTACGTAATTTACTCAGTTACGTACGGGGATTCCATAGGAATAAACCACGGATAGACGTAGCGTGATAGTTATTTCAGAATCTTAATATAAAATATGCTTTAAGGATATAGTGATTAATTCTGAAACGTGAAGACGAATTATAAAATATCGTTGAAATTTAAAGATCTAATCGAAGCTCATAGTGAAATTACGGAACTACTCACGTATTTTATACCGAGATTAGCTCGACATGTTTCAGGTCAATCCATGACCCATCATCTGGAGCTACGCGCCACGGCAGCGGACAGACGCGCACTGCTGCACTGAGTTTTATGTGTAAAATCTAATCGAAGCTTTTAACATTCCTTGTTTTTGTTTTATGTTCCTTTGTATTAGTTTGAGTTATGAAATACGGGGACTACGAATTATGAAAATAGTCTGCATTATTATTATTTTTGTTAATTGGATAAGGGTGTGCTAGGGTAGCTGGTGTGAAAGTAGATACCTACTGATTAGGATAGCGAAAAGTATGCTTAGTTAGTTTAGTCATATGTATTATGTAGAGTTGATGGATGAAAAAAAAATACTTAACAGATTACTACGGGGAGTTTGGATGGGTGTGTTGGGAGAGAAAGACCTAGACGGTCGTTCCGTGACCAAATTGAGGATATTAAAAAAAAAGTCAAGTCAAGAGTAGCCGAAACCAACAAGCATATATGATGTATGGAAAGATTAATTAATGTGCAGAAAGCAAAATATCGTAGCAAATGGATTAAAGTGGTCTCTCCCTATTCCTGTGGGAATGAGGCGTTACAGTATGTTATGTAGGTATGTATTTTTTTGATATTTATTTATCTTGGTTACACTTGAGTTTCGAATAACCGGGTCGATTAAATTTCAGTGCATTAACCTTCTGCCACTGAGGTGGTAGTCTGTCAGACACCGCCAAACGTAAAAACGTTACCAGATCGCAATGTGACGTGATGTAGTCTTGTCTCGCTCAGTACCTTCCGCTATTGGTTCGCGCCACCCGAGAGTGCAGCGCAAGCGGCAGTGCGCCGCAGACGAGTGGAGTTATGAGCTGTTGGTGTCCCACAGACGTAAGTTCAGCAATAAACGCTGGAGTCTATTAGACGTCACCTCACAAATGACTTATTAAATCCATAGTGTCTGCCATACGTTACGTCAGTAAAATAATTTTTTGCCATAGTATTTTAGACGTTACCTAATGATATTTTTTTTTAGATAACGACATAAAGCAAAGACGGTAAATTTGTCTGCCCAGGGAGCTTCGCTTTACTATTAGGCGAGTTTTACGAAGGAATTGTCCCCCCCCCCGTACTCGGAACTCAGGCCGAAAGGCCTGCTGGGAGAAATTTGTGCAGTATATGTCCTAGCAAGTTATAAAGGCAGACTAGATACCGCTGCTGGGCATGTAAAAAACACATTTGTCAGCAATTTTCTCCTCAGATTTGCCAAGACTGCCAAGTACATAATTGAAATAAGGGTCATCTTTGAGACTTATTTGTGCCTAATTACACCGTGGGATCTCGTTAAGTTTAATGTCACTGAATTATTATAGTGTGCTAAGAAAAATATTATTTTTTGTTTTTTACAAAATACGTTAATTTTGACTTTTCTTAATATTTTTCTAATATTCGGTTAAAAAGTCATAAAAATGTTGATCTCCATAAATAATTACCAAAAACCACAATCTATTCTTTGTAGAACCCTTATTTCTTTGTTTTCTATTCAATTATGAGTCATTTGATTATTATGTAAAACAAAAACATAGTATACTCCTTAAAATTTATACAGATTTTGACAAATGAAAATGACGTCTGACAGACTACACCTCAGTAAAATGTTTATCGCAAAGTCACCTCAGTTGCAGAAGGTTAAAGTTACAAACGATTTCCTCCAGTCTATTAGTGAACACCTAACTGAATTAGGTAATAGGTGTTTGATGTATCGGTCAGATTTTTAATTAAAAAAGACCAAAATAAATAGTCTTTAAACATCGCAGTATGTACACAGTACAGTACCTAACTAAATCAGTGAAACTAACTTTGTAAATGCATGAACGGAGTTGAAGGTTGCAAGCTTGTAACATCGAACACATTCCAACCACGGGGCCACTGATTGAGCCAATTGTAGTGCAAATACAAGCCATGTCCAATGGTGTGATAGATATAGTGCACTGTGCGAAAATCAATGGATTTTAGCATTAAATGTAAGAGGACAACTCCAGTTAGGTACGGTATGAGAGCTGGTTTGAATTGGCGCTTTTTGCCGCGAGTAGTCTGATTCGTAGGCGTTTTCCACACGAGCGTCTTTTTCCTCATGAGTTCAAAATGAAGATGAGTAACGCTTCCCGAAACCCACCGGCAAAGGATGGTGTACACGTGCCTGATATTTGAAGCGTGAATTGTAGCGCACGTGTAAACGCTAGTAGGAAATCGTGTGGGTAAAATAAAACGTTAGTTTGTAAACACCCTTAATTTAGAGCGAGAACTTTTTGTTTCTGTTGCTTGAGTATTTGAACCTCCTTTCAGAAACTGTCTTTTAATTAACGCATTCTCCCGTTACAGCTTTAAATGGAGTTTAATTTCCAGCTGAAGTCCATTCAGCCGGACTTATAGGATTTCTATGAGTAATTGGGTACAGTCGTTAGAGGAATAAGGGCTTACATCAAGAGATTAGTCCAGATTGAATACCCTAGCTATCGAATCCATAAACGAATCGCTACAAGGCCGCCTTTGTACCTATATCGATAGTTGTTCTTGTTTATTTGGTTAAAGGTGGAACATTAAAAAAAAACAAAGTATTTTTTTAATTGAACACCACAAATTACAGAATACATCACAATAACAGGTTGCGCAGACAATCGTTGGTCTTATCGCTATATAGCGATTTTTGCCAACCATCCATGGTAGGTATATACAGAATATACAGATACAAGAAATCAATCAATCAAACACTGTGTTAGTGAAAATGTTATCTATTACATATTTATGACATCTTAAATTTCGAGATAAACCTAATTAAAGTAACGTTTGGCATACCTAATGCAGAGTTTCCAAAGTATCTGGAATTACTAGATACCTAAAGGAAACAATGATCAAGATTATGTTTCCTTCTAATATACTTTATCACACTAATTTAAACTTATAATCATTCTGTGGCACTTCATAGGAACAAGAAGCAAAAAAACGAGCAAGTACTTAAAATTATAATAATGATAAGCCGTCGGCGTCGGCGAGCGCCGTCGCTTATAAACTTTAGAAAACACATTTTTTATTACTACGCGGACATTTATTAGGCAGAGAGTCTACTCGCGACCACGGTCGTTGTAATGCGGCTAAAACACCGAGGTAATTAAAATCATACTCATACGTGATTAAGTCCCGCGTAGTAATAAAAATGATTGAGAGTCACGAAAGTTTAAAACATTTTAAACAGCAAACATTATAAAAAAAGGCGACCAATTTCGGCGTCGAATTTAAAGATCGTCAGCGTATGTTTGCTTGTTTGAATGAAAAATATTTTCGTCAAACCTGCAGCCACTGGTTTAATTATTATTTAACATGTCTCCATTCAACGACGGTTCGTAAATCCACTCGGGTACCTGAGGCATCAATGTTTTATGCGCACGGCCAATAAAATTGCGCTCGACGGAAAATATCCGAATACCGCACGATAATTCAATAAAAAATGGCCGAGTTGAAGCAAAGCTCTCGATCAAAGCGTTTGGGTTATCCAGTGTTCTTTGTAAGCATTTTACACCGAGATTTCTACGCGGAGAGTGCTCTTTAGCGAGAGCGCCAGGAATCTCTGTGGTGTGAGCCACTGAATCTTTCAACTAGCTTCCTAATCATTTTTACTATCTGCCAAGTTTTTGTTCAGTCACTTTTTACAGATACGGCTATAGTAATAAAATGGAACACGTTTTGTTTTCGATCGAAGTGATCTTATAAGGATTGATTAGAAAGTCCAGAATCCTAAAAGCAAATAGGCCTTAGCAAATTTTCTGTTGGTTTTTTAATGTAAAAAATAATGGGCGCTGTTATAGTTAAACCCTCTTAATAAAACTGTGTTATTAAGAGGGTTTAACTACATGTTTAACCTGTGTGGTGCCGGGTTAGAATAGCACCTCCCCCTTTCTTCCCGTGGGTGTCGTAAAAGGCGACTCAGGGAAAGGGTTAATTAGTGTATTGTGGGCGATGGGCTAGCAACCTGTCACTGCAATATCACGTTTAACCATCTGGATACCCTGAAATTGCTAGACGTGGCACTGAATTTTTGAATTCATGTGTTCTTGGGAATACAGGCGTGATGTATGTATGTATGTATTTAACTACATATAACAGCGCCCATTATTTTTTACATTTAAAAACCAACAGAAAATTTGCTAAGGCCTATTTGCTTTTAGGATTCTGGACTTTCTAATCAATCCTTATAAAATCACTTCGTTATTCTTCTGACTGTATGTCATGATCATAACCCTTTTTTAAGAATGCGTAGAGCTAGATATAACATTGAAATTGATAAGTTTGTCCCTTGATCCTTGAAAATGAAAATGTTTGTCGATAACGACCAATATGGTCCAGATAATAGTACAAACCCTTTACGTGTTTGGCCTGTTTTTGTCCAGGAATTTAATTATATCCTCAGCAAACCAGGAGATACCTATCTACTAGTTAGTTACCTCAATGTTAACCAGCAAACGAGATTACAGAGCTTTGGTTTGTTGAAAGCCACAGTCCGCAACCAAGTTGGAGCCTCAAATTAATGGCATTGACTGAGTTAGGTTGACCTCCCTATTTTATAGAATTCATTTTGCGGTTTCTCGCCAGGTAGGTAAATAAAAATGTTTAAAGAGTTTAATTTTTTACGGGATAATGTAAACAAAGACTAACAAGAGACGCCGACCGCACTATTGGTAAAAAATCCAGTCAAGACAGAGACGATAATGGCCCGGTAAACACATACAAGCGCTTTATACTTGTCTTTATATGCTCGAAAGTAGAAATAACCGCGATTTGTGCAAAATACCTGTGTACCTAGATAGGTAGATGTATACCTATACATAAACATCACGCCTATCATAATTATCATTTCTATAGCGGTAGGCCACGTACATGAAACGTAACGTAGTCAAAACCTCGGCTATTTCACGTTACGTAGCCACTTTTATTACATTTTTAGGTTTTAAGTTACTTAAAAGTATAACAGTGACAAGTTGCTAGCCTGTCGCCTAAAGTATACCTTAATCTATTTCCTTAGGCGCCGCTTACGACACCACACGTTGTGAAAAATGCAGGTTTTTTTATTATCAAAGTTAATCTGTACTACTTTCAACATTAAAATACTGAACTCTGATGTGAAATTTGGTACAAAGTGAATAATTACCATGTGTTTTTGTAACTCTAGTTGAATGTTATTTCAGAATTTACTTTTCGTTTTTTTTTTTTATATTGTTTTGCCGTGTGGTGTCAGATTTTGAATAACACGTCTCCATTTCTTCTGTGGATGTCGCTAGAGTCGACTAAGGAAATACATAGATTAAGGTAAGAATATTTTAGGCGATAAGCTAGCATCCTGTAAATATTGTACCTCTTTTGGTGCTATTTGGCATGGAAATGTTTTATTTTCATTGCATGCGTATTGATAAGTTAGTATTTATTTGAGGCATGGGTATATATTTTTAGATAAGTTCAACCAAAATGTTTTTTCTGTGTTATATTTGCGTTAGTACCTAGGGTGACCGCACCGGTAATGGACATAGAACCAGTAATGGACAATGACTCTTATTTACTACCCACTAAGGAAAAGTCATTTGTTTGACAACAATCAATTCACAACTCTATGGTCTTTAAATTATGAATGAAGTGTCCATCACTGGTGCTTGTCAACTTAAACCGTCCATAACTGGTGCCGTCACCCTAAGTGTTTTTCTTTCTTTCTTTTTTCTTACTCTTTTTACTTAAAACCAAAATATATGCTAGAAGTTGCTATGATACGTTACACTGTAGCGTTTCGTGAGCTCTACCTACCCATTTGGGACATGCACACACCCTCAATATTTTTTTGAAGTATAACCCGTGGTTTACTTCGTTACATGAAACGTGCTCATCGATAGAATCCTTTCATTTGGGCATTCTCGGTCTTTTAAGGCAGTCCCTGAAAATCATAAGAGCGCAACATCACTACGCCAGCTACCTAATTCAGCCCATTTTGGTATGCAGTTTTATCAAAAAGCCTACAAAAAACATGGTCGCGTTAAACGGATCACGCAGCTTCAAATACAGAAGCTGCAAATCCGTGCAGCCCCGAAATTGCTTCAAAGGGAACCTTTCGAGGCTGTAACTGTTACTGTTCATATTTTACGAACTCTGTTGGACACATCGACTAGGCCATGAATTCAAGCGGCTAGAAGCTTTTTTTAACGCGTAAAAGAAGTACAGTCACGAACCGGGATTGTTGAGCCACTTGCCACTGTTCGCAATTTAGACGTGTAATCTATGACCGATGTGACGGACTAGATGTCAGCTATTGGAATAGTATTGCACGACCAAGTTACAAACATAGGTAAGTGGCTCAACAATCCCTGTTCGCGATGGTACATCCATGCTCGTCGTAACCCCGAGTTGTTTCCAACAAAATAAAGCAATCATAAGGTAGATACTATCAAACCAATTGATTCCCGATCCACCAAGAATCTATTTACAGTCAACGTCATTGTGATATTGAATTCTCGACAAAGGGAATCTATTTTGAGTGACTGTGACAACATTTTGCGGTGAG
This sequence comes from Adoxophyes honmai, assembly GCA_005406045.1. Taxonomy (NCBI): domain Eukaryota; kingdom Metazoa; phylum Arthropoda; class Insecta; order Lepidoptera; family Tortricidae; genus Adoxophyes; species Adoxophyes honmai. Next base: position 222,491 of record BHDV01012944.1, read on the forward strand.
TCAGGGATCAATTTGATGGACTGTACAACGTAAATATTGCACAAGAGATCACAAAGATTTGTATTGACGATAAAACCAGTTGTTTTACAGTTACCATTAATGTAACATTATTGAAATATGTATTTTTGTTTTAGCAATATGAAGAGAGCGTATCTAGATCTCCCGCGCTTCGCCCTCCCCGTTTGTCGTCTGCGCGATAGTATCTAAAATGGATTAGCGCAAAAAGCTCAATACGCCTTGTAACAAAAACAGCCTCATCAGCGCGCATCTGTTTGCAATGACACACGTATCACATAGGCGTGTAAAAACGAGTACCTAGAAAAATCCCTTCAAGGCTTCCGCGGTACGTTACACATGATGAGACGGCCGGACGGCTTTAGACTGAAGGGTTTATGTGGATTTGCCCGGAAGGTATGTATGTACGTGTGCTGCCTCAACAGGTCATCCGGTCATCGATCCAGTCGGCGGCGGCTCGAGATCGGAATTTCTTATTGTGGATGAGACGTGGCTGATAGGATTGAATTTGAGTTTCCAAACGTGTCCAGAGGCTTTCTCATGCATTCCACTGAATGTACGGCAGTGAAATTGGTTCAACAGATGTTCGATGCCCGCATAGTCTAAAGGTATATCGGAAGAACAATTTGATTGAGTACTTCCAACGTTTAAGTGTTTTACGAACTGGAATGAAATAAAGTGGCGTCCGCCCGTATTTGTGTAATTTCACACATACTTCGCATGTAGGTACAGATAAAATCATTCAGAATATTTACAAAGTCATCTTACCTACCATTAGTGAAGTTATTTGATTTAGAAATTTGATTGAGACCCAAGCTAGCGATGGTTAGGGCTACAGTCTAAGGAACCTCCTGATGATGCACGCCGTATCAAGGAGCACAGCTTTTCGCATCAAACCCTTGAGCAAGATTATTCTGAGGTGACCAACAGGTCGAGACTATGAACTGTGAGACTATTAGTCGAGACGACTATAGGTACTAATATTGTCGAATGCACATTGGCTACATCCCATATCGTGGTCACTTCTTGAGCTAAGTCAAGGTACGGTCAAGTACTTTAATTCATAAGCCACCATAGAACCACATTTCCCTTGATAATTAATGGAGTGTCACTATGACGTTTAGTTTACTGTGAATTGGTTCCATGGTGGCTCATGGATTAAAGTCCTTGACTGTAGGTACCTACTTGTTGAGCTACGTGTTACTTGACCTTGAGGATATTCACGTCATAGGGGATGGTGATGTCCACAGGTTACGAAGTGAAGTGTCTAGGAGAGGTCTGCAGTAATATGCAAATAAATTTATTTTAGGTACCTTATAAATAGAATCTGAATCGACGTTGTGGTCGCAGTGCAGAGTGGCGTTGTGTCGGTGCTGGACGAACCGAGGCGCGCGGAGGTCTAGCCACACTTCTGCCATGCCGGCCACTGTGAACAACAAATATCGAGATGAACTCATGTACCAACTTTGTTCAGTAGCATTACCTGGAGTTTTTAGTGGTCAAACTCGCTAGCGACGGTGTAAAAGATTTGAATGGAGAATTTAAACCGTGCTGAAAACGGTCACTTGTTGAAGAATTGTTTACGACGTCGTCAGAGAGTACGGTCACAGTAAATTCTTGGTAATGGTTTAGGCTTAATTCAAACTTGTACGATTACGCTGGATGAAAACATTAGGTTCAATTTACTCAAAAGTTTTCAATACTCGTTCGTCTTTACATTCGTCAAGTCAATTGAAATGGCTTTGTTGAGCTCCCGTTATCACAACCACAAATGTTCGAAAATAAAGTACGCGAACAATGTATGCTACGCAAAACGCGCTTTACCTCTGCAGTTACATAGATACCTACATACAACCGTGCAATGAAAACAAATATATCAGCTAGCAAACAGTTGAGCTAACATTTGCTGCCCACCGTGTGTGCATTTTACCAGCCATTTCCTGGTTATTTATATGTTGTACGACGCTACTGTAATATTATTGACAAATAATAATCTACGGAACTAACCCTAGGGGTATTATCTGATGATAAATACCCTTGGTTTTCATTGGGGCATTTATTTCCGAGGCGTTTAATATGTGACGCGCGTACGGCGAGCGTTGCACGGTGCGGGTTTTATGATGATCACATACTGGCTCTTTTCAAAGAGTAGTCGCGAGAATTCTCAGGGCAGACCGATGCAAATACTTTTAATCATTTATCATTTACGGTGGATTTGAGGTAAACTACTACATTAGTAAGTAAAGCGTGGTTGAATATTCGGTTATTTTAACCGCCGTCCTTATTTTCAAGACTTTTCTTACGAAAATGATAGGTACAATAAGTCTGTCATTATGGTGTGTATTGACATTGAGATTTTTTTGAATTGGAAAGGCGGTTCAAACACGACTTACTGGGTTTCTATACATATACGTACTTACTGCAAAAAAACACTGGGTGCCATACTACTTTTTGAATTTCACACACTCGATATCCAACTATTAACAAGATGAAAACATTAAGCGAACCTTAAACCTAAATATTTGTGAAATAATCCATACATGGATTGGTGATTTCACTATCCATAAAACAAATACATAAAGAAAATGTCAAGGTTTAGCTAGTTAGTAGTTAGGTTAGTTATCAACCAATCACTGTTAGGTATTCCTCTATCTGCGTGACCCATTTGGAAATGCAGGCGTGATGTTTTATGTATGTAAAACCAATATCAAATATCAAACTAACCTCTGATGAAAATATACGCTGAGCGATATGAGCCCTAGAGGACCGTAACGTATCCCCGCCGACCACATCACGATTATGCGAAGGGCGCGATGGTAATGACGGTCGCGATTTGTATGAAAATCAAAGTGATGGATGTCGTATTATATACTTTGTGAGTTAGGAATGATCCAGGAAAAAAACACAATACTTAATGTAAGACTCGTGCACTTCTGAGAACTTTTAATGTCTTTGTTGTTCATTAATTAATCTTTTAAGTTATGTAGCTACACATTTATCTAGGTAATCTAGGTGCTTATATTGTAACGCCACACCAAAAAACGACAGTGAAAGCCAATGTAATGCTTAATGGTGTTCAGTTATACATATGTATAAAAACTTCTTCTATAAATAACTGATTGCATCTTAATTCCTGAGCAAAATCAAGCAGATTTACTTTGTCTAGTTTTACTTCGAGAAAAATCCAAAACGTGACACTGCAAAACTCAACTGCCCTGTATTTTGTTGACATTTTATTGAGTAAACTGTTGTTTTATGTGAGTAAACTACTAACATAAAAAAAATACATATTTCTTTTTCATCTTGTCAAGTCAGTGCTGGCCATTAAGAAGCGCAGGTGGACACAAAAAGAAAAAAAAATGGTTTTTAGTTATCAACCCGCTGTTTCTTCGTACTGTGTACTTATTTCAATATTATTCAAAGTGCACCAACCAAAACTCAAAATGAAAGCCCAAAGGAGTTACGGCCAAACTCTCTCTGCCCTCCTCGTTAAGGCAGCCGGGTTGATGATGCCATAACTCAGGTTCCACCGTCCTGTAGGCAGTAGCTACGACTCGTAAAGGTGTAAATTTAATCCGGCTGTAAATTCAATTCTGACTCTTATTTAATCTGTGTTAAGCCCGAAAAAGCGCGGCTTTTTACCCTTTTAACCCTTGACCAAATCAGGGTTGTATAATCGATTTTAAATATTTTGTTTGTGAAGGTATACACATCCTCATCTGGTTTTTAAACGAAGAATATAGAGTATATTGTGGATGTTGCCTAATGAAATAAAATAACATTCTCAAATTCGTTAAAAATATGTCATAACTTAAAATGTCAAATAGAGTATTGTTTTCATATCGAACCCTACTAAACAAAGTTAAGCCGAAATAAAATCTATATAATGCTTCACAAAAAAAGGATTTGAAGAATAGTCCGTGCTGTCAATATATTCTATTTAATAATAATTATTATTATATACTTATGTAAATAATAACTTTCATGACTGAATGACGTAAAGGTTCTGTGACTTTTCGGAATGTTGCGTATTTTATAACTAGCACTCTCATTGTCAGGTCAGGCTTTATTGTGATTCATTTTGTGATAATGGCTATGATGATAACGACAACGACAAGGTAAAACAAATGACGGCAAGACGACCTCATTTTTGTCGTTGGTCAAAAATTACCTACCGCCATCACGTTAAAAAAAGGGTCACTTCCATAAAAAAATGCTTCGGTAGGCAATTATAAGAGAAATTAATTAATGACCAATAGCGCCGGTGTTCAATATTCAAGAGCTAGATTGGAGTAATTATGCAAATCTGCCTCGGAGCTGTAAACAAGATCCCCGCTTATGCTTAGTCTTCGGAACACCATTAGGTATATCTATACAGTCTATTCAAAACATTGGTAGCACAGGTAGAAACCGCACGTCATCGTCACGTGGGCGTGCGTGCTCGCATATACAGAGCTCAGCTTAATCCATACTTAGGTTTTGACGCAATTTGCCTTATTACTCTGTTTTGCAAAGTTAAACTATAGCAAGAAATACCTGTCACTGTTATATCTCTTTCATTTACATAACTTATAACCTAATAAAGAAGAAAAGAAAAGTAAAATAGTGACGGTTTTGTCTATACATAATTATTATATAACGTGTCCTGGGTTGTGCCTGCTCCATTCGGGTACACCTACAGGATGCATGACGGTACGGTTTCAATATTTGAGTACCTAAGTAAGGAAGCTTAGGATCACTTTGATGCCTTAATATTATGACAAGGTTTCCCTAAAGTAAAAAAACAAATTAAAAGTTACGGCGCTGCGTCATTTTTATCTCAAAAAACTTATTACAAAAGAAACGTAAAACAAATTGGAACTAGAATACTTTCATGTGCATACAACCTTTCGATAGGTACAGACGTTGGTAAATAAGTACGAAAAATATACTTGTTCGATGAAGATTTAGCTTGGAAAATTGATCGCGTACCGTACCGTACTCGAAATGCATTTTGTATTCTTCTCCGCAAAAGATAGCGAGAGCACAATTTCCGCGTTAGAAACAACATACATACATACATATTCTCACGCCTGTTTTCCCAGGAGGGGTAGGCAGAGCACATGAATTTAAAAATCCAGTGCCACGTTTAGCAAATTCAGGGTAACCAGATGGTCAAACGTGATATTGTGGTGACAGGTTGCTAGCCCATCGCCCACAATACACCAACCCTTTCCCAGAGTCGACTCTTACGACACCCACGGGAAGAAAGGGGGAGGTGCTATTCTAACCCGGCACCACACGGGTAACAAACAGTTCAACAATACATCAATATTATAGTAGTTGTGGGAAGATTCAATAGTTGCCAACCCTTTCCAAGTCGATCGCTAAACATTTAAAGTCACAGTTCGGATACTGCGCCTCAAGATTGCAAACATTAATTGTAACGCAGCTTTACCTTGTTACCAAACGTGTTACACTCAACTATGTCACTAAAACGTTAGAGCTATTAAGACGTTAAGCAAACTACGTGCCTTCACGGGCATGGTTCCGTAACTTACTTGTTATGGGTGGCCATTAGAAGGGTTCACTGTACTTATCTTGAGGAGGAAATAGTTACTTTATGAAGTAATCTTAGCATAATCCGCGACTCGTATACATAAACGCTGAAACAGGTTAAAGTTTCCGCATGTTGAATTTTAATAGACTACGTGTTGACGAACGAAGTTGAACTGAATAAAGTTTTATCGTCATTACTTTCGGCTCTACTCATTATCTATTTGTATAATTTACTGCTTTACGAGTATTCACAATTTCACGCTTTTTTTGTTTTATGTACATAGGTACTGAAGTGACACTTTAAGAAGAAGAAGAAGTATGTACCTATGTATAATCAACACACATTGCAGTCTCTATCTGTCAGTGATTTTATGCCCAAAGTGCAAGTTACAATATTTTTCAAGTTTCGATGTTTCTTGTTTAAAGTACCTATGTGTTTATAGTATACAAGGCGATGAATTAAAATGGGTAAGTAGGAAGAAGATCTAAAACTATGAGAGATAGCGACATCTGTTCTTAACAACCATGGCTTCGATTTTAGATGAAGAGTAAATAAAAATGACGTTCAAAATTTTTCGATTCTCATGTGTGAGAAAATCACAAAACTTGGAATTGAACCTGGTCAACACGAGATGGCTTACTTGAAAAAGGTAGGTAGAGATATAAAGTCAAAATTGATGCCTAATACTAAAACCTGTTTTCCATTAAAGCTAAAAAAATCAAACCTCTTCATATATGCGGTCACCAGATATAGCACCACATTAAGTACCGAAAATTTGTTGGATATTTCCCGTTGACCTACAATTATGAAATTAGAGAATCCGAAAATTTAAACGAAATCAACTAGTTCCGTTAAAAATAAAGCTATTGCTATTACAAATTCCTATAACGTGTCGAGACAACGGCAAAGTTAAGTAGATAGGTATGTCTATTATCATTTATAGTATGTTTTGTTCGATAACCACTAATCTTGTGTCACTTGGAACCCTTAGTGCGCAAGTCCGATTCGCACTTGGCGGGTTTGATTTACAAAAATCCCATCATATTGCGCAGGGCAATGCTCATTGAAAGCAAAAATGCCCTCGCCCCCGGGTGGGCTTGAACCACCAACCTTTCGGTTAACAGCCGAACGCGCTAACCAATTGCGCCACGGAGGCAGATGTGCTACGGACCGAAATTGTACATCACACCAAACCGTCTCGGTTTAAGTGCATTATGCTTACTTGCATATTGAAATCGAATCTGTGCACTGATTGACTGACGGTAAGTATAATCGAGTAGTCGGATAATTCGATTGTAGTGTGGGTGCGTTCTTATCACGCATACCTAATGCTCTATCGCGTTTAAGAGCGATAACTGATAATTAAGAAAGAAAAATAGTTCTGAATGGTTTCTTGGTTTAAATTGTTTGTTTATGTGTAACATTTTTATGTTATTTATTATATTATAATAATATAAAAGCAAATAAATACGATAATCCTTTCGTTTGAATGTTAGTCCTGATAATGTTTGCATAGAAGAAATACTTTATGACAGTGTTTGAAATGTTTCATACAGAGTCGAATTACGTATCCTACGTCATCGACGTCGCAAACAAATGGCATCATTAACAATAACTTAATGAGATTTAAGCCCGTCACAGACTACGCATATACGATAATATTTGATCTGCGTATAAATGCCATTTTTCCATATGTCGATGTCAAAAGATACCTGACGGTAAATCTGCGCAGTGTGTGGTAGCTCATTGAAATTGTATAGGGAGCGATATTGACAGATATATGTTCTGTAACAGATTATCTTACCGTAGGTATCTGCTTAATGTGTGACGAGCTTTAAACAGTTGTCAATACACAACGTGTCCCAAAAATGCGAGTATAGCAGAAAAAGGGTTTAATGGCCCATTATAAAGAGTCAATTTACAATATTAAAAAAAAAAAAAGAATAAATAATTGATCGATTTTTCTTATTTGGAAACCTTTTTGAATGAAAAAAAAAGTCAATCGGCCAAAGAACACTATGTTATAAGCTCTATTAAGTTTACTAGGGTTTACAATATTTTTACATACATATATACATATTCTCACGCCTGTATTCCCATGAGGGGTAGGCAGAGCACATGGATTCAAAAATCCAATGCCACGTCTATCAAATTCAGGGTAACCAGATGGTTAAACGTGATATTGCGGTGACAGGTTGCTAGCCCATCAAGCACAATACACTAACCCTTACAATATTTTTCGCTTTCATATTTTACCAGGTTTTTTTTAACACGTTGTATATCGTCCAACATAATCTTCTACGAACCAGATTCTTGACTTTCTATTACGCCAACTGATTCCTTTATCTGCCGGCTTAGCACAGCAAGGCGAGATAGACTAGAACTGTCTCTATTGAGTCACCAGAAAATGGCAGGTAGTCTATCATATTTTATGCTAAGTTTACACGGGGATAGTAGCTAATGCTTAATACTTGTCACAGGTGTGTAAACATGTTGTATAAGTGCTTAGTATTAGTGGAACTGCAAGTGCAAGTGATTAGAAGCCGTTCCTATTTACTAAGCGACAAGCACCCACCCCAGGTAAAAATCTACTAATACTTGTGACTTGTCGAGTGGTGTAAACATTTAATGACAAGACAAGTGCAATTTGATAAGTGATTAGTAGATTACCTAGTCAAAGCTACCGAAGTGTTTTGTTACTAATACTATTCTCTAACACCACTGTGTACACGGTTACTTGCCACTTGTCACTGCGCATATAAGCCCCTAACCACCTATACTAATGACAAGTACTAAGCCCGTGTAAACCTAGCAATATGCCGTGTAAACCCGGCATATTGCTGTTTTTAGCCTTCTGGTTATTATAGCTGCATCTCCAAGTTGGTCGTTCCTCTCATCCCTTCGATCTTTCCTTATTGCTTGAAAGCTTGGAGAGTGTATTCTGGCCACAAACTTAAACTAGTAACAATGGTCAAAAACAACTGAGCTGGAGATCTAAAGAGTAATGAAAATGTTGACTCGGTAGGAAGCTGTTTACTTAAGGGCAAGTGCGCCGCCGGGAACCGATGGAATGTAAATTATGTTGCCACAGCCCCGGATGTAGCTTGCCTGCGAATACACGTCTTACGGTAAGGACATTGCTGGTGAACAATCGGATTGACGGAATCCCATTCCTCTCTTGTAGACAGAGATTTTTCTACTCCATGTAGCGGGAGTTTGTGACATACATTCATAGATTAACATCATGCCTCTATTCTCAAATGGGGAAGGTAAAACACAAAATAGTACTAAACTATAACTAGCCACTTCTACATCGCTCTAGGTGCAGCCATAGATGATTAGTGACAGATTGTTAGTCACACAGTTTTCATAGTTTAATAAGTGAGTGTGGCTACTCACTTATTATAACTTGTGTATGTAGGTATAAGTTTGTAGAGTTACGCAAAAAGTGAGAGAGAATAAGATAATTTAAAATGGTATAACCGGTGCGTTTGTTGTAGATTTAAACTGGGTACATTCCGATTTTTCATTAAAGCGATTTACGTGTGAACTCTAGCAATCATTACTTATAAACCATCAACACCCACATATATCTAACGCATGACATGAAGCAATTGCTTAGTCATTTTTGTAATGTTATGTACTAATGCTTTTGTATGTTTGCTATAAAAAAAATTACATTAGTCCATTAGTCCGAATAGACGGGATCCAGAAAATTTGCAATTAATCGTCGGATTTTGTTTGCCTTCAGGCAAGCGTTAACCAATTTTTGTTTGGATATTGAACCAGAAATTGACTTCTGGAATGGCGCTAAATTGATTGAAAACCATTATTCTGTTTAAATATCTCTTCGGCGCGACGATGAAATACGCCGATCTATATTTTTTATGAAGGATTGAAAAATATGAAAACTTTATCGTATTGTTGCAATTTTCAACAGATGATGGACTAAACCCCAGTGAAAGCCAGATGAGTCCCCCTAAATTGTAAAAAATGAAGTCTTGATACACTTAAGAATAAATATTACCATTTTAATTATAACATGCATAATTATAAAACTATGTATAGTTTTGTGTGCTTTGTCTACCTTATTTAGGAATACAAGCGAGATGTTCATAAAATAAATGTCATGTTCAAATCTTCTGATACGGGTAGAGATTACAGTTGTCACACCTTGTGCTATTCGACGGAGATTTGCCTGCGGCAGGGCTTCTAAGGTTAGCTTAACTTTGCCCTTCAGTCTTATAGATACCTAACGAACCCTAGGTAACTTTTGCGGAATAAAACTAATTTCTGACGAAAGCGAAAGGATAAGACAAGTCTCTATAGAACGACCACGAGTCTGCTCCTCGTAGAAAATTAATATGTATAAAAAAATAATGTTTTCAGAAAACTAAAAAAAAACATCAGCTGCGAAGCAAATTTCGTAATGGACCGCATACTGGCATCTATGCATTTCTATATGGCCTACCATACCATTAATAGTTGATGACGCATTTGCAGCATCGACAAGTCTTTTTAAATGACTATTTCCAGTTCTGAAGAAGGTAAATTACCTATCTAGAGAATTCTACAACATGTCGTGACATTATTATTCTCCCAAAATGACATAGGTACACACGACAATGCCTACACTTGTTTTACTTCCTACATAGCAGAGCAGTCCCGAAAGTGAATGATAATCAATTTAAAGCAAAAATCGCTCTTTATGCTGTTGCCGATTACCATAATTTGATTCCTTCTCACTTTATTCATCAAAACGAGGCCTGCTGAAATAACATCGTTATTACATGAAACGAAAAGTTCCTCACTGAGATTCTTAGCAAATCGACGTGTCCGAAGAACAAAGTTCGATGTGACTTTCGAACGAAAATGAGATAAATACATAATTTTAATGTACAGACCACGCTCTACACGCATAACTTTTTAATTTTTTTATACCTCTTTTAGTTCCTGAGATATAAGATCGAATAACGTCCGTTCTACTAATCGCTCCGTGAAACATCGTCCGGTGTTCGATTGAGACCCCACGGGACGCGCGGGCGGCGCGCGCGCTCGCGTAAGATCTTCACTTCGGCTCTTGTCGCGTGGAAAGTGACTCTGTTTACGCTTCACGCCTTCAAATTATGGTTACGTCCTATCGATTTTGATCTTTTATATTGCTATTTAAACTTTAATTATCATAGATCTAAAATGTCGAGATCTAGTAATATTTTTACGTACTTAAAATTATTTAAACTCAACTTAAGCTAAAGCCCCAATTCCAATTATTCTTTTAATTACTGCGTAGAAAAGTGTAAATGTTAGCAAGTACCTTTTCTATGTTACTATAACTTACAAGAAACATGATTTCTATAAATAATTTAAAAATTAGTTTTTTTCGTAGTGCTGGTGCAAAAATTAGCAACATCGTGTCCTATTACTACATAAGACGTTATTTGACGGAAGTTTTAGAATGTTTGTTTTATATTAAAGTAAATAAAAATCTCATTCTCATTTTAATGTAAACGATCATATTGGATACTGAGATGAAATATTCCTATTTAAAAATTTGCAGTAATATGGTAACATGAGACGATTTTCAGTGACCCGTACAAAATATTTTAGCGTTTCATAATGATGTAGGACGTTATTCTGTGGAAATAATACTTTAATTTTAAGTCCTATGTTGACTTAGAACCTTTTAATTGGGACAAAATGTCAGTTGAGACGTTATTCAACTCAAAATATCCTAAATTAATCAACAAAATGTATGTTTTAATGCATTTTATTGCATATAATACCTATTGCTACAAACTGCATACGTATTTTTGTAAGTGGTGCTGTCTACAGTATTAATTTTATATTTTTCAGTTGCGAACGTAGAGAAACATGGAATATGTTCTCTATTGCCTCCTGGCGCTGAACAAATTAGTTAAAAATTATTAGGGATATGAGAAAAATGTTTCACAGATAACGGCTGTAATAACAAATCGATGTCTATCTAGGAAGTTGATTACAGCGATCTCGCGCTGTTTTTTTGGAGTCGAGTCCTAATTTTGAGTACTGACCTATGTTAGACATTGAAGAACTGGTTTCTGACGGTCGTCCTACTGCCTAGAACCAACAATTATCAAATCTGACACTAACTCCATCATTATCCGATGTTCAACCTGTAATAACAAATTTGGCTTGCATCATGATGGTATTTTTTTTCCTATTACGCCTTCAATAATAGCCCTAGCTCTGGCTCACCAACTGTTTGCAATATCATCATCCTAGAACTAAAAAAGCAAAAAAAACTAAAAAAAGTGGTCGTTTATCAAACGTAAATAACGTATCTTGAAAATACGTAACTAAAAGAGGCAAAGCTAGGATTGAAAACTAAATTATGTTCAACATGAAAATGCCGTTACAAGTGTTCGAATAAAATGTCTCATCAGCAAAATATTGATACACAACCGTATATAACCATAGAAAAACAATAGATATATGTACAACCATAATTAAATAGTGACGAAATCCATGATACAAAGTTTATGTAATAATGTGCGTGTAACAAGTCTTATCATATTACACACGAAAACGCAGCCAAGAACTTTGCTTTCTGAGCTAATAAATGGTTCTATAAACTTGATTTAAATCTGAATGAATATGATTCAAAATTCAAAACTTTATTTATGCAAATAAGCTTCTAAGAGCACGTTTATATGTCATTTTTTGATTTTACCAGCGCTTCGGAAAGACCATCATTGCCAAGAAGAATGCGCCGCAAGAAACTTGGCTGAAAGTCATTTTTTCAAAAAATTAAATTACAAATATATATATATTTACCTATATTACAAAAAAAAGTAAAAATTTACATAAAAACAATCAGTCTAGTTAATGTGGAGGCAGGATATTTAAGTAAAAACATGTATCACTGATCCAAGAGCCAAGGCAACGCGCTGACGCAGGTTTTCATGCCATCATGTCCTGTTCTGAAAGCAGAGCGGTACTGAGGCACGATTGCCTACGCCACGAACCCTTACGGGACGCGTAACTCCAGCCTCGGGCCAGCAACACATCTTGATATGGGGGGTAGCACGTGAAATTCACAGCAAATGGGCTATTCTGGACCTTTAACATTGCCTTTAGCAAAATTGGCTGTCAGTCTCAAGTTACTTCGCCAGATTAACGTAACTTTTTTTTAATCTTTGCCCCACAACGATTCTAATGTTATAATAATATTTTACGATTCCGTTGGTAGGTACCGGAATACCTAACCTACGTTTTAAAGTGTAAAGCCGTTGAGAGTGTTTTAAAACTATTTTCTTGTTCAATGATAGTTCCCTACATCAAAACCTTGCGAAGTTTGATGTCAAGGTCTATAAAAAAATCTTGCAGAGTTATATGCTGTCGACTTAGCACAGCAACATGTTCTACTCATTCGCGCCCTAATTTTCCCTTTCCCTTTCCATCTTCTGACGTCTCTAATTAGACAGTGACAGGCATAGTCTATCTCACACATGTCTCAACTCACGTCTAGCCGTGCTAAGTTGGCTGGTAACTTATATACTCAGTTGCAAACGAGAGACTGTTTTAATATACATACAAACATAATATCACACCTACGTTCTCAAATGGCAAAGCAAACGAAACGCTACCATGACTGTATCATGTCTCGTAGCCACTTTTAGCATAATTTTAGGTTGAAACACTGATGAAAGAGGACAATAGTGTTTGTTTTAAGATTACTTATACTTATTAATACTAATAATGAGTACTTATGTAGGTTAGTGCCAAATTTACGTGAAACGATCCCTAATAATTTAATTATTGTGCTGTAATACGAGATGCCATCAATTTAAAAAAGTTTTCTTTTTGCTTTAAATTAATGATTTCTGTGAAATGTTATAGTTTTAATTTATTCAGTTATTCAATTAATTGCTACAAATATTAACGTGGCATTAAAATATTAACTAACTGTTATTATTTTCACGCAATATCATTCACATAAGACTATGAAAATTACAAATACTTCCATAGTGTATCGTACTAATTTGTCATAGGACATGTAATTTATCTGAGATTTCCATAAAAAAATGTCTTTTGTTACCAAAAGACATCAGTGACTCCATTTTAAAACGTCCCATGTTAAAATCGGACCCACTATTTCCCGAAATAATACCCTTATTAAGAATACTTACATCAGTATAGAATGTAATCAATTCAAATAATAAAATATCCAAAGCTGAAAATCCTATGTTTTTTACAATCGGCGCAATACACGTTTGTATCTTCTACTGGCTGTACTGAAAATCGACTGTCTTGGATATAGGACTTTGTTCTTCGGATAGGTCGAAATATTGTTTACATTTTAACGCTTCCTCTCCTAATTTATTCAATTAACTTTTGTTAATACACAAGAACATTCTAATTCACTTTGTTACTTTTAATTGACCTTTTCTTTATTGAAGTAATGTTGTAATTGACGTGTTGCTCTTCAATTACTAATGAGGTATACCTGGGTTACATACGCTACGTGGATTGTAAGATTATAACATCACAAATGTAAAGATGGAAATACCAACGTTGATGTGACTTCAAGTTCCTGAGTTAACAGAATTAACCAGGTCGGTCAAGGTGCAAGTCAGCCTTTAAAGACATCAATGTTTACAAATACGGCACACACTTGAGCACACAGTAAACGTAGCAACAAGTTAATGACGTCATCCGATTCTAAACTGGAACAACAAATTCAGTCCTGTTTATGATTATTACTACGTATACTATCGCATAACTAAAGATTTGGTTTTGAGAAACTTACATACATACATACATATTCTCACGCCTGTATTCCCAAGAGGGGTAGGCAGACCACATGAATTCAAAAAATTCAGTGCCACGTATTTGAGAAACTTGCTGGAGCATATTGATCCGATCGTCTGCGCTGCACATAAGATTGTGACTTGGATGATGGTTTTGCTTCGCTTTCCTTGAATTGTCTCTAAAATTGGTAAAATACGTCTGGATTACTTCCGTATTATATTAGCTGTCTTTTCGCTAGACGTGGGTCATGCTTACGAAACAAAAATACGGATGTTCGTTGGCGACGTCAAATATGATTAGAGGATTGAAATGAATTTTGTCTTAGTTTTATTCAAGCCATAGTATTTCTACCCGCTATTTCTTTTATTGTGTCAGAGAAATTTTACACGTTCCTAGACTAAAGTATGTAGGTAGAGACTAAAACTGTTAACTGTAATATGTATAGCCTTTTACGGAAGTAGACATGTTTCTCCGTCATCCTACGAATATAACATCCGATATATCCTTTGGATATATTTAATTCAGTGATGCCAAACTTCTTGCCAGAAATGTTACATAAAAACTTCTCTCATGTATTTTATATACATGGATTTGCGTTAAATTATGGTTGTATCTGACAGTTCATTACTTCTGAAAAGTCAAAATTTAAACAATAATAATAACATTTAGGACACGCCTCACGCGAAACAATAATGGACTCGCAATTTTATTCACATACAAGATCTACCAGCGGGAGATAGGTATCAGGGTCCAACCGTCTTGCAATGATCCATCAATACGTACTCGTATGTGTTCCACTAAAGGCCAAACGATTCATCGAAGCACGAGAAGTCTCGGCCTGTTAGTTCACACGCAAACTCAGTACAGATTGCTTTGTAGCAGACTTTAGTTCAATCAGAACGTTTACTTAATACTTCTAATCAAATTCAAATTTTTGGAAAACTCGGACGTATCAGTTCAGTTGCAGATTGGGCTCATGATCCTGTTTGAAGTTACTAACCACATCATGTACTATCTACAATGGATTATATCAAGCATACTATTATTACCGTCTATGTTGACTTAACTAAATGATCCCTAGACAATAACAGGGAGCTCGTCGAAGGCATTAGCTAAGAATTCTTTTAAAAAGCCGTTCTCTGTAGACGATTCTGAAATCCCAGCTCCAGGCTCGGAGTGAAAGGCTAGTTTAATACAAATGTTTGCATAAACTCGGGAGCCATTAGTGAAACAAAAGCTTTGTTCCAAGGACGTGACGTACAATTTGTTTTTGGCAACGAGTCGGTAAACCAAAGGTCTAAATAACCGAGCAAAGCTTTAGGGTAGAATTTGTTTTCAATTTTAAATCTTCGCGAAACAGTTTGTACGCATAAGTATATGAACGGTATAGACGTTTACAGCCAATATCTAATCTGTCACGAAAGACATACTTTTAGGTTAAGAAGAAATCTATACTCAAAATGGTAATAAAATATAATCACGTAAGGAAATTACTGTCATGTACATCCCTATTTATTTTGTTTTTTGTATAACCGGTCGTGTATAGAGTTTTCTCCTCTTGAAAAATGTCCTAAATCGAGTTCAGCTTGACTTGTTTCGGTGTAATCCGCAGCCTTTCATCTATGAGCCGCGATCGCTACTGCCAAACGCAAACTGCACGGCCACCGCTCTCTTCGAGATGAGTGGGTCTCACGATGTTGAATAGAGTTTCCCATAGATAGATGAGATAGAGTTTATTTGTAGACATGTCTGCTTAAATCTGTGGATTACTAAGACTTTTAGAACATAGCACGTTTATAGTTGCTCAGTCAGAATCGGTAAATCCGCAGTGTCAGCCCCAATGAGCTCCGCAAACAGTCCGCGCACAAACAGTCATTTTTTGTTTGCGCACACTCAGTCGACACGAATACGTAATGGCGGAACCTCCGGGCTCTGGTGGTTGTTATTAAATTATAAATTACACGTCTGACCGCTGTCCGCAGATTTTTGTTTATAAACAAGGTCTTGTTTTCGTTTTTGGATATTCAAGAGCGCCCGGACACTTTTATTGTACTTTGTCAGGGGTTTGTTTTTTAACTTTCGACACGTATATCGGAGTACGTCAAACAATATTGGCGTGCCCCTATTTTAGATTAAACTATATGCAATCGAAGTTCTGTTGTTATATTGTCATAGGTAGTGGACCGTTTAATTAATGCTCTTGAGGAAGTTTAAATTTTAATAATTTTATAAGCAGGGTCGTTCTGCTTACTTGGTCTAATTGCGAATTGTAGAAGGATAACAAGAGTAACTTTTCAAGTCACTATCCGGCCTGTTTTACATGCAATAACAGTACAATTCAAAACAATAATCAGAAGATGCCTTTGATATCGTATGTGACAGCAGCAGAGATCTGATTATGACACAAAACGGTTCCGTAAATGTATAGCAAGATTAAATCACCCCTAGCGATTTTGTTATTATATTTATAAGTAGACTTTTTGTTCATTTGAATGCGCTAATTTATAACGTTTTATGTATAGCACCAAATGAATTAAGTTACGTGACGAATAATAGTAATAGAGAGTAACCATACCATAACGTTCCGTAGCCACATCAAGCGCAATCTTAGGCTTAAACGTAGATGAAAGAAGTACAAGAGTGACAGGGTGCTAACCTGTCACTTAAGACATACCTTAACTAATTTCCACTTTTTACAACATTCCCGAAAGACATGGAGAATTGGAGAGCTTTTATTCTAAACCTACACATTAGCTAAAAAAAACTGGAAGTGTATGAGTTTTGGAGACACGGTATTCAAGTAAAAGCATGCATCTCTGATATACGGCCCAAAGCAACGCGTTCAACGAAGGTTTTCACGGCATCATGGTCCAGAGCGTCTAGTGTGTTCAAAACGATGATGGATTCGAAATCGATTTCGTTTGCCAATTAACGCGGAATAGTATGGAAACTGAGACAGCGCCGCCAGCGGAACGTTTGCACAACTGCCGCGGTCGACAAGTATCCATACAATTCCGCGTTAGTTCGCAAATGAAATCTTTATCGAATCCATCATCGTTTTGAATACACTAGACGCTCTGTTCGGAAAGCAAACCGGTACCAAGGCACCTTTACAGCTCGTGTCGCTCCGGCCCCCGGACACCAACTCATGCACACGTCAAGGTCGCACACGCATAAGTCCTGTAATAACGGAGAGATTATGAAATTCACTCGTTCAATTTATTTATTCTCCTTTTTTACCGTCTTTCCTTAGTGTGTGTAATCATTCACTAAGGCTCAATTCACACCAGAAGAGCAGCGCAGCGCGGCGTAGCGGAGCGCAGTTTCAGTGTCATGAGAATTTCAACTTTATTTTCATTACAATAAGACTTATTATCGCATAAGAAACTCTAACGATGCGCGCGGATGCCCGCGGATCCGCGGGAATTCCAGCGCATTCCATAAACAAAGCCGTGCGACTGCGCGAGCTGTCGCGGGAATGCCCGAGGATGCTCGAGTAGTCGCGACGGCCGCTGTCAATACATATGTCAATATGTCAATAATTATGTAAATTCCAGCGACTTCCTACGCATTCCAGCGGCTTCTCGAGCAGTCGCAGGAATCCTCGCGCATTCTCCACGGAGCGGGTCGCTGCGCTACGCCGCGCTGCGCTGCTCTTCTGGTGTGAATTGAGCCAGCCAAGAATACATTAGAGGACAAAATGATCTTTGGCTTTCAAACTCTTTCCTCTATCAATCTAATTAAAACACAAAAAATGTCTCGCTTTGTTCGAGTTCCTTGTACTTTATCTATCAAAATATTGAGACTACCCTTAAACGCACGAGGAACATGGGGGTGTTCGCGTGTGTATGGCCCATAAACTCGGAATTAAGCATACATCCACCCTTGGGGCTGTAAAATCTTATCAAAGCAGGGCTTGGTGTCGGAAATTTAATGTAAATTTATCCACATTTTGTGTTAATAATCGTAAAGATGGGCAACTGTGTTAAGAAATAATAAAATATTTATGTAGTAACTTGAAAGTGTAGTTTTAGACGTACCAGCATTGGTTCTACCTATTAATTCAATAAAAAAATTGTTAAGTTATGCGAATCTTTTTTAAACTGGTTTTGTTCGTTCCTAGCTCAATCTAAAAATGAACGAGCAGTTAGCTGAAGAACGAGATTTCAGATTTAGCTGACATCATCATAAATCATATGAAAGGTAGGTATAATGTGATAGATAGTATGTCGACGGGTAATTACCCTAAGTATTTCCTTATTAGCCTCTTACGACTTACACTGAAGGAAAGGAGAAACACAGAATTACATAGAGCTGTCAACGTTCTAGAAATACACAATACATACATACACATACAGCGACAAAAATATCTTCATAACACAGGCTTTATAATGGCTGTTAACGTACGATATAATCGTAGCTTTTGAAAATGAACGCTTGTTTTATTTATAGGTCAGAATAAAGCTACTATTAATACTCGTGATTAAGTAATTTACTGCGCTTGAAAGGTTCCCACAGGAAAAAACAAATTATCAAAGCCCGAATACACAAACCCATGAATTATTACGTCGGCACTCACACGAGTAACCGGACGTTTTATTTTGGCAAAGGTTAACTAACTTTAGATATTTTTTCGTGATAAAAATCTTGTTATAACTACTGTTACGCGTTGATAGATCGCATATTTTAGCATAAAAGGCTCGGAAACAGGCTAGGACGAGGATTAAATCATTTTTATTGCGCTCCGTAAGTTGGAGTTATTGGTAAAGGTTTGCTCTAAGACGGCTATTGTTCGGTGCCACAAGTTGGTAATATTTTCGAGTTATACACAAAAAGTGTCTATATTGAGGGGTATTAGCAAAGTGGTACTTAGATAGCGTAAACCAGTAAAAAAAATTGTAGCAATTGTAAGCAACGAACGAAATATCTTTATGAAGGCTCGTTCTTTGAAAAGTTAAACAAACAATATTATCACACGCACATCTGCTAATAGGTCTAGCTGATCAAGTTGAATTTATTTATGTGAAAACATAGTGGGTAGTATTTGGACTTCCTCAACGAGCTGTACCTGTAGCTAACATATGTATGGGTATCACTTTGAGTCAATTAAATCAAACGGGACTAAAATAATTATAGTCTTGGTATAGGTCTATGCCGATTTTTTCGTACGGGAAATTTATTTATCTCACAAATAAAGACTGACTTATTCTTCGACTAAATTTTATTCTCGTTTAGATGAATGCACCCCTAAAGATTTAGGCTAGAATCGGATTGTGTACGACTGCGAATTTGAATCTACACTGTTACCTAAAATGATCTAATTAAACTAATTACAGTCTAACAAAACTTGACTATAATGTCAAAGATTTTTATTCAAAGCTTTAACTCAGATACGTATTAAACTTAATCTCTTTACGGAATCCTTACAAACAAAACGAAGATTCCTCGAACGGGTTTAAGAGCGGATCAATAAAAACAAGTGGGCAGAAATACTTCGACAAAGACAATAGTAATTACTTCAAGAAATGTAATTACGGAAAGTTCTTTGTGAAAGCGGATAGAATGCGGCTTAGTGGCTGACTTGGACGGGGAACTAAAACCGCTGACACACGGTTGACTAAGTTGCGCGACAATCGTGAGGCACATAATATATACGATAGTTTTAATGTTAAATCTTTTTTCACATCACCTATTCGGAACGGGGACTTTTCTTCCCCGCTAGGAGGGATCAAAGTGGCACTTTTCTGTTCAAGAACATTTCCTGTTTTATGTTTGTTAAATGTGTAATGATTTTTTTACTTTATTTCTGTAAGATAAATGTTATTTTGTAAGAGTTTAAATATGTAATCACATTTCTTAAATTTTTAAGATCTTTTATTTTCCTCATAGGTGATGTGAAAAGCAATATGTGTCACTCGGTACTCGGTAGCAAAATTATTTTCATCTTAGGCGTTTTAACACTTGAATCCCTCACTACTCTCGGGATTCTATTTTAGAATCCTTCGCTTCGTTCAGGATTCAATGTACGCCTTCGCCGTATGTCATTTTGCTCCCTTGTGACACAATCTACTGTTTTTAAAAGTACGCATTAGAAAAAGCATTTTTACTCGGTGTTAATTTTTTTTACTTTTAGTGTATTGTGGGCGATGGGCTAGCAACCTGTCACTGCAATATCACGTTTAACCATCTGCATACCCTGAAATTGCTAGACGTGGCACTGAATTTTTGAATTCATGTGCTCTGCCTACCCCTCTTGGGAATACAGGCGTGAGAATATGTATGTATGTGTAATTTTTTTTCTCCATTCCGTTATTTTACTGTCTGTATCTGTGTTAATTTTGTTTCAAATAAAGGTCTGTATTTTTTTCTTTCCTGTATGTATAATGCTAGTAAAGGTAACTACATATTATTATTGTCATTCAAATAGATAAAAGTCTTAGGTAGACAGTAAACAATTGACAGTCTGATTTCAATATAAAATCATTTATCATTTCGATTCCATTTTGCCGTTTAGTCTAAAATTGGCTGATATTGGTATTGCTTCAGTTTTATTAAATTTTATTCCAGCCCGGTAACCCGCTTCCATCTTGATCTGAAATTTGTCGGTTATTCAATTTATTTATGAAATTCATTTCACTCGGTGCTCATGCACTTACAGATAAACACACAGAGCGTCTTGAGTGTGTTATTTTTTATATCCAATTGCAAGTCATTTACGGTGGCAGGAAATAAGCCAATTTAATAATATAATGTGCAATTTTTCAATTGAGATGTGTTTTCAAATGGAGTTGGCCACTGCTTGGGTTTTTTTAGCAATTGTAAAATAATTTGTTAACATTGAAAAACCCATAATAGCCTAGCGGTATGAACTGTGGCACCTCATGCAGAGGGTCGTGGGTTCTAGTCCCAGGGACGCATCACAAAATATTTCGAAACTTATGTTTGAAATTTGCTGGCAGCGATGAAGTATTTCAAAGCTGTTCCTAATCCGCAATAAGCCCTTTACATAAAACACAAATTTAATATTCTCACACTGAGAGGAAACTTGCGCCCACATCACATATGTGTGACATCTAAAACATGACATGTTACATAGTAAAATTACCGAAAAAAAAACCAATGACAATTAAGAAATGTTTTCCTTCCTGACGATATAACTCGAGAACGCAAAAACCGATTTGGCCAATTCTTTTTTTTAAATGTTCGTTAAAGTTCAGGGAAGGTTAATAAGATGAGAAAGTGTGGAAAAAATTAGTGTAACATACTAAAAAACTAAAAAATCGTTCTCCCATACAACTTTTTCAACTCCAAAAAACAGTAAGCGCCGCAATATTTCATCCATCTTACGCGTTTTTGTTAAAATCTTCTCTGTTTTAGCTCTAGAAAGGCGGAAGCGCCGCTGATTTTCATACGTCTCCCGCTTTTTTGCGAGCAAAATAGGTACTTTATATTATTCTCCCACTAATGTTGTTAAGGCGAAAGTTACTTACATTTCGTTAATAAATTAACCCTTATTCCCTAAGATACGCGGCTGTCAAAATATATACTGAACTGACAAATTTTGACATTATTTACGGCATATTATCACTAGCCAGATAGCCACTTAGCCACATAAAACCTATATGGATGTTTAGGTGTGTTGATATATTGTTGGTTTATGAATAACTAGCTGTGCCCGCGACTCCGTCCGCGTGGATGAGTGACTATTCCCCCCCGTTTTTTCCACATTTTCCAATATTTTTTCGCTCCTATTAGTCGCTGGGTGATGTTAAATAGCCTAAAGCCTTCCTCAATAAATGGTCTATCCAACACACAAATAATTTTTCAATTCGAACCGATAGTTCCTGAGATTAGCGCGTTCAAACAAACAAACAAACAAACAAACTCTTCAGCTTTGATTCGTCAATGAAGATTAATTGTCTTTTTACTATTTACTAAAACGCCCTCGAATAGCGCGCAAAATTAAAATACAAATTACATACATAAATCCTCACGCCTGTATTCCCGAGAGGGGTAGGCAGAGCACATGAATTAAAAAATCCAGTGCCACGTTTAGCGATTTCAGAGCAACCAGATGATCAAACGTGATACTGCAGTGACAGGTTGCTAGCCCATCGCCCACAATACACTAACCCTTTCCCAGAGCCGACTCTAACGGCACCCACGGGAAGAAAGGGGGAGGTGCTAATCTAACCCGGCACTACACGGGATATAAATTAAAATCCATACTATAATATTAAATTAAATAATGGGAAAGTGTGTTTGTTTGTTTGTTTATCAGTCTTTCACGGCTAAACGAAGCGACGTAGTGACGTGATTTTTGGGTGGAGATAGTTGAAGGGATGGAGAGTGACATAGGCTACTTTTTGTCTCTTCAAAACTCCCCGTTTCACAAAGTGAGAGGTGGAAGTTTTGTGGAGAATACCGCAATTTTCTATGTAGAAAGCTATAAATTGGTATATGGGCTATCGCTTCTGTGCTACCCCAAAATTAACGCGAGCGGAGCCGCGGGAAAAAGCTAGTGACAAATAAAAAAATATACCGTGACCAAAGAAGAAAAGACATGTCAATTGTCGTCCTACTTCGGATTGACCTTTAATTATTGTAGATTGTAGTATCCGTTTTATTTTTAGCTCAAGGTTCGTTGTTCGTCGTTACACAGAACGACATTTTTATCGTAGCTACAATTTATTGATTTCTAACTTAGCGATTTAACTTCTATAACATACAAAATTATGAATAGATTTCTGAAACTCACCAAAATAGCAATACCGGCTTTTGACATCCTGAGTTGAACATATTTTGTGGGTGTCATACTTGACGTGTTATTCTTATTGACAATCCGTTTAAACGTTTGGATCAATTGAGTATTTACTACATTTATTTTGTAGTTGTTACTCTTTAGTGCACATAATAATTTGTTTTTAGTATACTCATCGCGGTATTAACTAAAAATCATCGGTAGAAACAGTTTTTCACACTTTTGCCGAAATGTGGATGTACCTACTCTGAGACCTAAAAAGGGTACTTTTTTTTAAAGTGGAATAGCTCAGTTAAAGTGGAATAACGATAAATGAATTTCACGCAGATGGAGTCACAAAAAACAGCTAGTTGCGCATAAAACCCTTTCAAATAATAGACAGTACTAGATGTGCCATGTGAGAGTAACATAAATAACATTCTTATCACACACGATCACATTTAAAACGTTAAGTTGTTCCATCGGGCCTTTGCGAACCGAAGCTAAGTAAACAGATTGAATCCCAGATCTTATAGCCCCCAAAGAGACGTAATGTCTAAAGAATGTCTACTTTTTATCTCGTAGGTGCCCCACGACAACCTTTACTGTCTGTGCAAACATGGCGCTTCTGTTTTACAACTCAAATATCAAAACATTTTCCGTTATTTTATTTGAAAAAATTAGTGAGTTCATATACAAAGGTATAATTTGACAAGCGTCCGCTTAAGGCGATAGCAGACGACAATACATGTACTGTCACTACTGATATTTTAAGTATGACGACACAGTTTACGACACAGTTGACGACACAACTAGCGACACGAAGACGAGCTACAATTCACGTCAATAATAGTAATGTCGCTCAAGGCGGAACGTTTACAATACTTACACGTGCAATTGTTAAAAATATCACACTGCCATGTGCCATCCAATGATTTTTGTTCTGTTTGATAACTTTTGTGGTTGTTGTTTATAATCAGGAAATATAAGTGCATGACGCAACGACGCGGGTCATCGTCATCAGCTGCTGCTGTATGCGGTTGGATGCAAAAGTCCACTTTAAGCTTGCTGTCTTTCGATGGATCCCTATTAAATCTAAGGCTTTAAATTTTGTCCAAAAGGACTATGATCACTCGGTACTAAAGTTGTCGATAGCATGTCTTTTCTTGGGTATAACTGTAGGAACTGGAAGTGACTAAGCATTTTCTTTTGTTTTAACCTTATCAACTAATTTAAATATAGTATCAATTCGTCAAACCTCGACAAAACACATCAGATGATAGTAAAAAAAGCCAGACAATATGAACATTTCTATTTCATGTAAAAAAAATACAACAATATAGCTAATATTATCTATAGCAATTTCTTAAAATAACAAGTCGACTCTGCTCCGAAAAATTTCGTTTAATTTTTTTTACAGCGTTTCTATGTATACGTTCTTTGCCTGCTCGTAATTTCTAACGCAGTTAGCCATACAATTACGGATTGTGATTACTTCCGAGTTTTAATTTGTATTTTACATTTTATTTCATTATTTTAATTTGCTTTATGTGATCCCTCTTGCGCGGTTAATAACTTTCTACTTTTTCCCTTTCATCTTTTAACAGGAAAAGGAAATCTTTTGTTAATATTTTTTCAATAAAAGCTGCAAAACATCTGGATACATTTCAAAACAATTAATAGCTCCAAGCGTTTCTGGCAACAGACCGTGTTAATAATTGATTTCATAAAGGCGCTGTTCCCAGTGGAGCTATAATTAGTGATTGTATTTATGTATTCCAGTGAGCTTGGCCATTTCTTCAACAACCAGGTCACACGTCCTAAAGTTCCAGCTAAGTTCCTTCCAGGCGTGCTATTTCTAGCCCCGGAAGATTTAACTGGAATCACTTTGAAAGGCGCGGGTGTGCCAAATGGCCAGACCGGGGAATAAATTGCGCGTAATTTTATTACCGGTCCCTTAACAGGGAAACTTTGAACTAGCACGAGGTGGGCGGCCACTGTCCACCAGCGAGGTTCCCCGTGGCCGCATCTGTTCATCGTCTAAAGTGCTTTTAGTTACTGGTAAGCTGCCACAGATTATAACAACAGATTGCAGACAGGTGATAGATTAATACAACACGTCTATATTCCCGAATGGCAGAGCACACAAAATGCTACATCAACCAAAACATGAAATGATCAGTGATCACGTTCCGTAGCAACTTCTAGCATATTTTAGGTCTTAAGTTAAGAGGTGCTGTAGTGATGGGTTGCTAGCCTGTCGCTTGAAATAAATCCTATATTTTTAGTCGCCTTTTACGACTCCCTTTTAAGAAATGGAGAGGTAGGTACCATTTTAAATCCAACACCACAAGGCAAGAGCAAGGTGATAATGGTTTACAGGTTTTAAATTAGATATAAACTCTTTATAGTACAAAAACAGAGTGCAAATACGTCGCAAAAAAATACAAAGTACAAAGGCATACAAGTTGAATTCAAATTAGTCGGCAAAATTAATACATCGAAGGTGTGCCCGATAAAATTTTGGATATTTATTTTATACTAACGTGGAACGAAATCACGACCTCAGTGTATGGACACCTCTAGAACAGGAACAAATGAGTCCGAGAATGAGAATTCCATAGTCCAGCATTGCTTGAGTACAAAAATATTTTATTTATTTACATTTTGATTTCACTCTGTATAATAAATAAAAGAAGAGCTAGCGAGCCACCGATGATAATTTTAATTATAAAATGATCATCGTCCTTTTGCCCGACTAGAAAGACTTAAGATGCTTTCTCATTCAGAAGGCAATGTTTTTAGCATTTAGCCGACGGCGTTACTTCGTATTCATCTAAATGGAAGAAGTTTATTTGAAAAAAAAAGACCATCGAAAACAAAAATACTTATTGTTTTTATTTCGTTAGGTTGAAGAAACTACGGGCTTGTTAGTAAATTTCCACCGAAAAAAATATTTTTACCAATACAAAATCCAGCTTAAACTTAGCATTTATTTTATTCGCAGAAATCATTAGGATCTTTCTAAAATCCTCTTACTCCAATAATCCTATAACTGCTTGCAATGTGTAAAAATTCTTTGAAGTAAACGGCATGTAGAAATATCTCATGTTTTTCAGTATTATTTTACTAAAAGTGGGTAAAACTTACTCAAATGTTAAACGACTTGTCGGTGTCAAAGACCCTTGTTAATGTGGTGACATTTATGCCCTTGTATCTTGATTTCAAACGAGTTAAAGGACTTACCTATTTAAATACGTTTCTGGGCAGAAATCCGACTGCATGAATAAATTCAGTTGAATAAATGATTTTCCTAAAATAAAGTTACGTTTTCAGCTTGCCACCGTTCAGAGTGGTGGAGTAGTTCCAGATTTTGTTGACCGCATTCTCGGTTCTTATAAATATTGAGGGTAATTATGAAGAAAGTATGATTTGTTCAGGTACCTATGTACCTATGTATAAATAGGTAAAATTTTCAAAGTGCTGTTTGTGCATTATGTGGACACATAAACTTAAGAAAGTCGTTGCTTCTTCGTTTTTCTCGAGCTTTTTGTTTTCTGTATCTCTCAATCCTGATTAGTGAACGAAAGGACCTCTACCTCTGCTGTTAAAAACACCGTACTGCGCAACTCACAAATTACTCGAACATTTCAATAAAATAAACTTCCTCGTAATGAGTTGGGAATGTTTAAAATAATAGCAAAAAGTTTATATTAAACCAAAGCTACCTACCTAATCATATTACAATCACAATGAAATGTAAAACAATCGACCTTTGAAGTCTAATTGAGAACGAATTTAATAATTAAGGCATCAAATTTAATGTTTGTAACAATAGAAACAATCAAGGCTCATCTAATTACCCCTCCAATTAATTAAGAACAACTTAATTTTGTGTTAATTAAAGGGATCTACAATTACTTAGGTTGCTTTCTCGGCTGAAATTGTCCTTAAAGCTCGACATAAAATGGTTCACAAACACAAAGGATTGTCGAAGCTTTGCATGTTTAATATTGATATGTCACATGAATACAATCCACTTTAAGCAAGTCGCACACTAAGCAGATACGATATAAGATATCTGTATCTGAACGGATATCTGTCAATACAGTTCCCAATACACTTCAATAGCTAACGCACACAGCGCAAATAACTTATATTTACCGTCAAGTATCTGTCGGCGTCGAAATATGGAAAGATGACATTTATACGCAGATAAAATATACCTTATGGTATCTGCTTCGGCACGGCCAGGTACGAGTCGAGTCGAGAGCAGACTACCTGTCACTGTCTAACTAGACGTCAGAAAATGACAGGTAATTTTTCTATAGCGCGTCAGTAACGAGAGCATATTGCCGAGCTAATATCTACAAAACTGTTTTAAGTGAACTAACTGAATTACTGAATTATATATCTATAACAATGTTGCCGTGTGGTGTCGGGATAGAATAACACCTATCAATTTCTTCAATGGATGTCGTGTTCCAAATTTTTAATTGGTTCCTTTACTTCTGGGACAACCTTTGGGTACATAAAAGATCATGACATGAAACACTTCTAATAATTATGTAGAGTACACGCTTGATATTTAGTTATGACTGTAATAGAAGCACTTACAAGCAAACATTTTAGATAAAGCGACTTATGCAAAGTTGTGCATTTGAAACTTCTCGACAGTACAACTACGAAATCCTGAGAGAAACTGTGTTACATTTCACAAGATTAAATGAAGGGTTATCTTATTATGACGTACTTCAGAAAGTTACATTTTAAGTGCAAAATTCCCTAATTAGCACCGTTGACGGAACTTAAGCAGATTACGACTCAGTTAAAGAGGTCTTTCGAGTGTCATTTGTTTTGGGGTTCGCGCTTTTTAGTTGGATACTTTAACAAAATTAGGATTTCAACAGGATTTAAAACGCTAATGCTGACACCACGAGCTAGGTCAATTTGAAACGAAGAATGCTTTAATGTGTTCGGTTTATCGCTGGCTGAATTTAACAACTTTAATTTGTCACTCTTTTCCTGATTCTTAGCCAGTGAAGTAGGTAATTAACAACTATGTACTTACATGCTTAGTTCCAAACGGGATTGGCATGACATTGTAGAGACAAGATAAAAAATAAATTATTTGCCTAAATTTTAATAGGGTATTGAAGGTAAAAACTTCAAGATGTATTTATAGCTGCTCGGACCTAGAATTGGTCCCGGACAGTAAGTTTTTTTTCTCAAACCATTGGTGCTATTACATTGAATATCAGGATTGATTGTGCAGCTCTATCTGCAATGCTCTTTCACCCAAAAACGATTTGTCTGCGTTACTTTTTCCCCAAAAAAGTTGTCCTTTGTCAGTTCACTTTTAACCAGGAAACAGAAACCCTTAAGGCAGAAAGTCGCTAATGGTCGAGACGCTCGGATAAATTTAGTTAGGCCCCCTCACAGCAAAGTTTGCTTGTACGAATACGTGAGTAAGAAGTTTTTCCGATCGAAGCACGTGAACACATTTGTAATGTTGTTTTATTCTTTGCTGGTACGAAATTTTACTCATCTGCCCAAACACCGGTGTTCGTATAGCCAAGGTTTATAATAATGCTGCAACTGAATATTAAACATTTCTTCCGTGGGTGACGTAAAAAGCGACTAAAGAACAGACTGAGGTATGTTTTAGGCGACAGGCTAGCATTCTGTCACTATTATAACTCTTCCATCAATTTTTAGACCTATAATTGTGGCAAAAGTGGGTACGAAACGTGAAGGGGTCGTTGTTTTGTCTATGTAGTGTTTCGTGTGCTTTGCTACCCCATTTGAGAACATAGGCGTGATTGTATTCATGTGTCAATATACTCGAACGTATGGTTTAAACGCTTTATGATTCCAATACACACATACAAAACCACAATACAGGGAATAGAGGCGCTAGTTCGAAAAGTAGTTTTCTTCTGGAGATGCTAAATCGAGCCCGTCATATTTGGTTTATCGTATAAACGTATCACCACTTATACTAATGGACGTTTTCTAAGTATTGAACTCAAGCGTGAGTCAAATGTTTGTATCATCTTTGCCGTTATAAAAGTATCCTCTGAGAAAAGTGGACTTCCAAAGAGCGACGTAACGTCGAACGGTTTCTAGGTTGGATTTAAAATGAACTGAGTTTTAATGACTTCAAAGTTATCAACAGATAACCTTCTACGAAGCTAGATTTTTGTCATACAATTATAGTTCCAGTAGAGTCGTAAGTCGTAACTAACTTTTTCTTTTATCCGTGAATCTTAGACTCGAACATATTTTGTATTTTTTCACGATATTCTAATATCCCTCCGATTGCAAGTCATAGAAAATATAATCCCGAAAATAAGCGCTGTCTCGCAATAAGCTAAAAGCTTTTTGACTGGTTAATGAAAGTCTGACTCAGCTTTTAATATTTCGTTTATTATTCACCGATGTCTAGGTGAACTCCAGTCAGTCTACGAAGTTTGGGGCATTCCAGGCATCAGAATGTGACAGCTCTGAAAATGCGTTTTTAGTGAGAAAATATTTAGACTTCGACGGTAAGAATTTATTATTTACGTGAAGGAAATAAGAAATTACAATAAAGTGAAGTCTTGCAAACGATATAATTTCATAGTCTATGGTTATCGCAAGTGTATAATAAGCGGGAGATTCTTGTCAAACACGTTAACAAACGTCAAACCAAAATAATCACAGTGATCCAAGCTGGCAACTAATAATACCTATGTAAAGAAATGTTATTAATTTAGCGTTAAAATGACACCTTTGCGTTGAGACTTAATTATTATGAACCGCTGTTTTAGGAGTTTAAAACAGAAACGAGAATGAATAATTTCAGTTACACACATTTTAATTAAGCACGGGTTCGTTCTTGTAACAAGGCGAGGTGGCGGGTTGTCATATCGAATTGAAAAGTGGTGACGATACCTTATGTTGTTGGATGATAAAGCTTCGGAAGACAGATTAGAGACATAAAAAATAGCGCCTATGCCTTAAGATTGTCAAGATTTAAAGTTACAGTTTAATCAATTCTATTTTTAAAATTACATTTACATTTTCTGTTTAGGAGTAGTTTATTGGTATCCTGAAGCGACAAAGCTTGTATACTAAGTTATTTTTATGAACTGTTACTATACATCGTATTAATTATTACCTACGTCTGAGTAATCCATTTTTACGTAGGTATGTAAATATTTGCGATTCGAAATCACTTCGAGTTGAAAGAAATAAAAATGCGTGAAGGGAAATGCGAAAATACGAACCATTTTAATGAGACTGTTCCGAAAATGTTGACATTTTAATTTAAGACGCGCCAGACCGTTTTGAGCGTTCCTAAGCACCAGCGCACACTAGGTACTTGGCGCGAGAAATTTGTCAGACATATATTTTGTCTTTGCATCCAACTGAACGTTTTGGTTTTGTGAACGTACCAAACACTAAGTATTATTATTTTCTTTTTTTCTTATCATGCCTGTATTCCCATATAAGGTAGGTAGAGCACACGTAACGCTATGTAGATAAATCCATGAATATTATGTTTCGTAGCCACTTCTCGTATAGTTTTTAGGTTTAAGTTAAGAAGTATAATAGTCACAGGTTGCTAGCCTGTCACCTAAAGCATACCTAAAACTCCTTAGTAATGGAAAAGAAATGCATTTAAAACCTTCAAAGGCTTCAAAAGGCAAATAAAATATGTATCTATATACATCTACATCATGCCTGTATTCCCTAAAGGGGTAGGCAGAGCACACAAAACGTAACATAGTCAATATCATGACTGTTTCACGCTTCGAGGCCACGTTTAGCTTAACGTTAGGTTCAAACATAGACGACAGAAGTACAATAGTGACATGTTGCTAGCATGTCGCCGAAAACATACATACATACATACATATCGTCACGCCTCTTTTCCACAGAGGTAGGCAGAGACTACTTTGCTCCACTCGCTACGATCCTGACATACCTCTTTCGCTTCATCCACATTCATCAATCTCCTCATACATGCTCGTCGGTTTCGGGTAGTCTTGACCTGACCTGTTTCTAAAACGTCCGTGATTTGGTCACGGAATATCCGTGTAGGTCTTCCCCTCCCACTGCCTAAAACATACCTTAATCTATTTCCTTAATCACCTCCCCAACACGACACGGGCTATAGGCAAATAAGCGACAAAAGAATATTTTCCTAACCCTGTTAATAAAACGTAAAAATAACGACCCGTAATGCATGACCATAAACAAAATTATCTTCTTAACTCAAGCCTTTCTTAACACGCCAAAGCGTAGCATTTTATAGGCGCAATCAACAATACAAAGTGCTATTTCCTACTATAGTTCCCGCGTTTCCTCACTCAATCCTGGCGCTCATCGCCCACAACAGAAGTGGCCGTGCTCTTAAATATTAGAGTAACACACTTGTGGGTAAATTACGCACTCCGAAGAAAGGGCTACAAGAGTCATTTATCAAGCCAACACTGCTTTTAAAGTACACACGATATACGAAGCATTAACTTGGGCCCGCTATATGTTGTTGGCACAGTACACAGAATGGAAAGCAGTGTCTATTAAGATTTCTGCGTGGGATTTGATGGGATGGATTTCTACATACATTTTTTTTATAGGGTAGTAGCTAAACGTTATATAGTCAAAACGTGACTACCTCTCGCTTCGCAGCCACATTTAGCTTAATTTTAGGTTTAAACATAGATGAAAGAAGTTAGTGACAATTTGCTAGCCTATCGCCTAAAATCTAAACCTATTTCCTTAGCCGCATCTTACAATATTCACGGAAGAAACGGATATATGTTTGTCTTATTCTAAACCCGACACCACACAATAAAGGATTCTTTAGTGATACTTTCCTTTTACGGGATTTTTGACGTAGAATTTTACTGAAAGCAACAAAAAAGTACTTTATGATTGTGAAAGTTTTAATGATGTTGAGTTGCAAGTGTCATAAGGTATCAGGTTTAGAATAACACCTCTCCATTTCTTTCGTGGATGTTCTACGAGGCGACTAAGGATGTAGGTTAATGATAGAATTATATGCTTAATATTACATGCCTATGAATATTTTAGGCGACAAAATAGAAACGTGTCACTGTAGTAGGTAGGTAAACTTAAAACCTAAAAAATATGATAGAAGTAGCTACGAAAGTTTAATTAGCTAGGAATTTGTCTGTATAGCGTTTCGTGAGCTCTGCCTACCCCAATTAGGAAAACAGGTGTGATTTAAGTATGTGTATATGTAAGAAAATATATTATAGTAGGTATTAGTTGTAATACACTGGTCCATAAATCTGCTTATTAGATCTAAAGAGTTTGTAACTTTGACAAAGTAGAGTTACAGGGACTTGGATTTGGAATCCGAGTTACCAAAAATTTGCTGTACCTACTAATCGATAAATTTGACCTAACTTTATACGTAACCCTTTTTTGCGTGTTCATCTGCATTGCATGTACTTACAAGTAAAACAAAAAAAAAACACATGCAGTGCTGGTAAAAAATGACAACTGTGCACGGAGTTGTTAACATTTTGGTCTCGTGGTTTAGCCGCAGAACGACAATAACTTAAACAGCAATTAAGCTAAATTGTACTTTGTCAAAGTTTAGAGAGTCACGTTTTTGTGAGAGATAATGAATGTTAACACTCTGTGAAAGTGCTCAAGCGCACTTGTAGCGTAATAGATTTGACTTTACTCTGCATATAAGAATGGTTCTTTGACTGGGAGAAAATACACAAATTCTAAATTTACGATGGGATTCTTATTGCGAGATTCTTGAAAAAGAAAATATCTTGTAAATACTTATCGCAAATTCTTTACGGCGCGGCAATGTTTTCTTTCACAATAAGTTGTACAAAGTTGTTTCAAACTTTGCATTACAATTAGAGATTATTATTTTTTGATTGCAAGTTAGCAAGTTAATTAAATAAACAAGTTAGTTAAATAAACAAGTTTCTAGGCATTTTGTTATTGAAACTCACCCAATACCGTCCTCATTAGGTATAGCAGCAGGGGTATCTTCCAAATGCGTTGTATCTTCATATCGCTGGCAGTTTGTTCTTGATTGTCGAATCATCAGAAAATAAGTTTCTTGTCACTCACTCCTCAGCCATGACCCAGAATTGCCAATGTTTACGCACGTCACACACGAACACAATCAAAAATGATCACTATTATACTGAAGTAGCACATGGTTTTCACACCGCGGTATCTGAAATGACAAAAGACGTATGAAAATAAATAGAAATGGTCGCAGTTCAATGACTTACTCTGTAATGCATTTTAAGAAGGAAAAGTCTAAAAATAAAACATTTTCCGTCTTTAAATTAAGTGGATTATCTAAGTCAGAAGATTTGTATTAGGTTAGGAAAATTTACTTTGACATTCAAATGCCTCGGGTGCTAGGGGCACAACCTACGCAGACTGAATTCCATTGATTTCTTACGTAAACTTTATCTTGCATAATGTGAAACCGAAGCAAATTTTTATTGTTCATTTAGAGTCGAAGTCAAACGCCAAATACATATTTATTAAAATTTGTGGAAACATTTATGATTTCAGTAGGTACTTCAAAGTTTGCGAATGATTATTTATGTAGGTAAATGAAAATTCATTTAATATAAACATCTTTTGTTAAAAAAGCTCATCAACAAATTTCGCAACATCTTAGAAATTTCATCATCAGTTAAGAAGCTGCAAGCTGGTATTTAGGCTCTTAATATATCACTCAGTCTTCATTCTTTTTATTTGGATCTTTGCACCAAATGTTACCAATGACATTAAAAAAGTTGTTTTCGCGAGATGGGCCTCATTTGGCGACCGGTATTACTAAACTGGGAAGCCGAAGCATTAAGGTGAATGGAAAAAGCTTTACATAAAAGAGTCTGTTTGATGTTTAGGACGATAAAACGGGAAGTTAAATTGAGTTTTACGATAGCGCGCGAATTAAAAGTTTTTCCTTTAATAACGACTGCTAATTATGTGAGTTATTTTTATTTAGGTACTTTTTTTTGCTTCTGCGAAATCGCAGCAAAGCTTATTTCAAGCATATAAGTGTTTGCATAAACTAAATCTGCTGGTTAACATTTTTCGTGTCATTTTAGTTTCATAAGTTTATTTTCCTATGATTCCAGAAACTTAACCCGTGCCTACATAAATAACAAGATTAGTGTCGTTAGCAGGTACATACACCTACAAAATATCGTATAATACATATTGTAGTTTTGAACTACCTTTCTGTTCGTTAGCAGCATCTGGTACGAATTTCACAGTTGCTTATTGTAGAAGTTAGTTTTGGAAACTGACTTAATAAGGCACTTGAGCAAGTTATTTTAAACTACTTAAGCATGTGTCAGTCTCTGGTTTAATAGCACTTTGTTTCAAAGTTTTTTAATTTGCATCTTCGTTGCTCACGTAAAAATGAAAAGAAGCAAAAAAATATTTTACTAGCAGATCTTAGTTCTACGTTGAAAAACTTTTCACTGTTTTTTTCTCTGTATGGAGTAGTATTTTGAGATCTGAATTACCTATATAACCTTAAGTAATTTTCTTTTTTCAGTAGTTTTGGCATTTAGCCAAACTCGATTAAGTTTATTTTTGACCAGGAACTGTTAAAAATCACAAATGTAGTGTCAGACTATACAAATCGTGGAAAAACTCCGTATTTAGTTTTGTAAGTTTGAGCTTTTGTTTTTGGTTTCGTTAAGTTCTTTGTGTTCCCCAATACTGTTTATCATATTATTATTATCCACAAGCTACCATGAATCCGTAAGTGTGAGCGTTTAACTCACACTTACCTGGTTTTTAAATACATTTTTGTTTTTTCAGCTCTATTTTTCGGTGGAAAGTACAGTTTTACAAAACATCAGTTGCTTGTAAAGTACCTAGGTATTATTGCTCCGATTTCGCCGCGGATAAGGATCTACATGCATTAATAATATCCAATAACTTGTGAACATTACTATAAGACTAACAATTTCTACATTGTTCAAAAAATTTTTTTTTCTGTGTGGTGTCGGGTTAGATACATCTCGCTATTTTTTCTGTGGATGTCGTTCTAGGCGACTAAGAAATTAGGTTTAGGTATGCTTTAGATGAAAGAGATGTTTTGTGTAGAAGTACCCTGAAAATTGCAAGAAAAAAATAATGCAAAAATTGTAGTGACAACTATTTTAAGAAATACTTACAAATTCAAAATTGGTAATCGCAAAAGCAAAATATACAAAATATACAACCAGTTTTTACTTTCTGACAAATTAAGTCCTTTTGTTACATTGTCTCAAAGACAAAACATTAAAAAAAAAGGCGTCTAAGGGTCGATTCAACCAACTGAAAATTAAATTTAGTCTTGGACTAACAAAGTCACTGTTTAAGAAGTATTTTTTTGTATGTAAACAGCGGCTACATTCTTTTCAACCGTTAAACATTTTGAAAATACGGTGTTTTGCCTTATTAGTATAGTACATTCAAACACTTCACCATCAGACACCTTGCAGTTCATTCATACTCCGTCAGTCAGCGAAAACAAGTCACCTAAGGACCGTATCGTTAATTATGGAAACAAGTAAAATACTCGTAATTTGTGGTAACATTTTATATTATAGGAAAACAACTAAACTCATATACATATGAGTGTGCAAACACAATAATTAGAGTAACTTATTTTTATTTACTGGTCCCCTTGGCCAGTTTCCCGATCTTGCTTTTAATGTTTTTCATTAACCGTTGGACAGCTAAAGTGTTGAAGGTTTTATACGTACGAATCCTGTTTTTTTTTAATTCCTCGACTTTATCTGTTGGCTTAGTATGTTTTCTTAATCTTGCCTTCATCAGAGGTCAAAATCTCTCTATGGGACTTATCTGAGGACAATTAGGGGTATTGAACGTTTTTGGTTCAAAGTCGACGTTATTCCCTCTATATCAGTCTAGCACATGGCGAGCATAGTGGCAGCCAGCTAAATCGATGTAAAATAATGTGCGACCTCTGTGCTTGCGAATAAGTGGCAATATTCGCTTCTGAAGACATTTCTTTCCTGTAAATATCAGCATTCAAGTTACCCTTAACGAAGAACGGAGTCGTTTTCATCCCACATTGACAAACAGCTTGCCAAAACATTACCTCTTGGCCAAATTTTTTGCAAAAAATTGTTTTTTCCTCTTGAGAGACCTTTGCATCTTTCGTTGCGGTATAAAATTGCGGCCCAGGCAGGGTTTATAGTCAAGTTTGACATAAGTTTCGTCGCCCATAATAATACATTGTTTGTTTTTAGTTAAAATTTTATCGTTCAGTTTTCTAGCCCGAGTTTTAGCGGTAGATTCCTAGGTTTTAGTGCGTTTTGGCTGTTTTTGTTTCTTATAGGTTACCAGCATGTTGCTTTCATTGGCACGTTGAACCATTGCTAAAGAAGTTTGGCATTTTTTCGCACAATCTCGAGTGGAAATACCTTAATTTCTCGCAAACTGCCCGCATGTCTTCTTGTCCAAATTATGATGCAAAGGACCACGTTTTCTACCTCGACCAGGTAAATCTTTGAAAGTATGGTTCATGCCTAACCGTTTGATAGTGCTATAAACTGTTTTCAGACTAACACCTTCCATTTCTGCAATTTTTCTCATCGTCATACCCGATCCTTCGCTATATTTGGTCACAATAGAAAATCGTTGTTTCGCGGATAGACCCTTCGTCTTGGAATTTTTCAACAGTTCTCAATATTTTTTGTACTGAATCCAATACTAGACTCAATACTTGACTGATTGACATTTATATATTATATTTATATTATTATATAACTTTTTTTGAGTACTACAAACCTGTTTCCATAATTAACGATACGGTCCTTAGTTAAAAACTTAGCCAGTTGAGTGTGCAAAATCCTAGAAATGTGGAGAAAAGTGAAGACATTCTAATTTCTTTCAGGTTTATTTCCACGAGAACCTTTTTCAAAACCAAAACACCTTTTATTTCTTTTAGTTTTTCTGTGAAAATTTTAGAAAAAGTTCTCTTTCAAGCTGTGGCGTAGCTAGGGGGGGGGGACGGCGGGGGCGAGAGGGTGACACCCGGCTGTGAACTTTAGTAGTCAATGAAAAACTATAAACGGCAAAAAAAAAAATGTGATCACACTGTCGGTACATAAAGACGAATCATAATATCCACCTACAAATATCCGCCACGGGTGTCACCCCTGCTAGCTACGCCACTGCTTTCAAGCTAAACTATTTTAAGCCTAATAAAAAAACTTTCAGAAACAAAAGAAAAGACAAAAGTAAATGGTGGATTTTAGGCATTGAGGATAGAACCTATAGAGTACTAATGTCATCTTGGTTGTTCGGAAATTATTCCGCAAAACAATTGAAGTGATCGCTGTGCTCTTATTGGCCGGTCCAAGATCGCGCGTAACGCTAGTGCCTTTTTCTCTACGGTTATTGGCTCTGTACAGTTTCTGTGACAGTGACGGTGACGTTTAGTATGTTGAAATCAACAAACTATTTGCGGACCGGGGTTGCGAACATTGTTTCTCTATAGGTTCTATCCTCTATGATTTTAGGTATAGGTACTTCATCTTGTTTCCTTGACATCAAACTTGTTGACACTTGAATATTTAGTAATCGACTTATTTCTGTCATTTTTAACGTCAAGTTAACCGGTTCAAAAAGTTTTTAATTTGTGCCCACTGAAAAGAAGTAAAACTACAGCTCAGTAATGTAATGGCTTAATGGCTTAAGGTTGTATTTTGTGGATGCTTGAGCAAATATCTACATTGGCCATTTATTCTAGTGGCGTTCGCGGTCACCCGTAGCCAACGACCATTCGTTATTCTCCGTAGGTACGTATCTATTTATATATTATAGGTACAATAGTTTCCGACTTTGGACCGCCAACTAGAATTATTTCATCTCGAGTGAGTCTTATGGCAGTTTTGTTTAAATAATTATGTTGTTGGAAATTCATCATATTGTTTACAATTTCTAAAAGAAATTTGTTAGCAAACAAAACAGCAAAAAAAGACCTAATTTCAGACCTGACTACTGAATACTGATTGTAATAGAGAAATGATTAGTAATGAGGTGTAGATTAAGCTACTAAATTAATTTATTTATTTGGTACGTACTTTGAAACTGAAATCAAGAAGTTTGATCAAATTAATTAGTTAAGATTATGAATCTTGAACTTCACTGGGCACAAATTTATTTATGAATGAAATTTCGAAATTAAATCATCGCAATTACAAAATTTAATTACAATTAGATAATATTTTTTGTAAGATAACTCAAAACACTTTGCATTTTAAATTACCACGAGACTCATTTATTATGAAAAATAAAAAACACACATAATGCTTTTAGCACTTTTAAGTTTTCCAGTCTGTTCATACACTTGTTTTATATTGTATTTGGATTCATTAATTTGCAAGATACTCAGAGTTTCGGACAGCACGACACGCACAAAGTATTCAAAACAAGGATAACATTATTCTTTTATACTTTACCGAGCCCAAAAACTACCTGACCTAAATAACACCCACTGAGTTTCCTTTACAAAACCTCAACACTAACTACAAGTTCTCTTACAAACTCGTTGAAGGTTGTTTATACTTAAAGGTTTACGTGACATTAGTGGCATGTAAAGGTTGAGCGGCGCGCATTAAAATAATTCCAACTTATTTGTAAAGCAATTCAACTTCGTTGGGTTTATTAGCCCAGCGGCACGTGAGGGGTTGGCAATAACCACCGATATTTAGGTCAACCCCTGTATTAAATTTGCCATGTTCTGGTCATGGGTTATGCAGTTTCGGGATACAAAAGAAGTCGGTTAGTAATACTTATTATAAATATTGTTTTAGTACATGTACAATAATCCTTAGGTACTAATATTATAAATCGAAAAGTGAGTTTGTTTGTTCCGCTTTCACGCCGTAACTACTAAACCGATTGCTTTGAAATTTTGCAGACGTAAAGATAGAAGTCTGGGTTAAATGAAAGGTTACTTTTTATTCCGGAAAAATTGATGTTCCTGTGGGAATGTTCGCTTTATACCGCAATATAACCGAATTCCACGGGGGCGAAGCCGCGGGCGAAAAGCTAGTGTATTATAAAAAAAAACATTTATGAAGAAAATCCACCATTTCTCCATCAAATCAACACAAAGCTCATGCTACAGAATTTACAAAGATTATTAAGTAGCTTAACTTGACGTTGCTGCTACGAGCTTAAATGCTACGAAGATGCTACGAATCCCGTAGAGTTACGGAGAACTGCTCATTTTCGACTGCTACGGCAGTAAAGAGCAGTTACACAGATAATAACTTACTGTTTGAAACTAAAATATCTGTCACCCAAAATATAAAATATTCAATCCTGTTAATTGCATTAACAATTTAATATTAACATTAACAAGTTTTCTCAAAATTAACGGCTGATTTTTAAATGTTGTTGC
Organism: Adoxophyes honmai; assembly: GCA_005406045.1. Classification (NCBI taxonomy): domain Eukaryota; kingdom Metazoa; phylum Arthropoda; class Insecta; order Lepidoptera; family Tortricidae; genus Adoxophyes; species Adoxophyes honmai. The sequence goes on from BHDV01012944.1 coordinate 262,019, forward strand.
AGCGCAAATGTTTTTTTTTTTAATTAGCCGTCATATTTTCAAAATGAATGGCCACTGTTTAGGTAAGTATAATAATTATAACAACCTTTTATATCTGATTTTACGGCGTGATTCTAACCATAAGCATTAAAAAAGCCAAATTGCTTTAGTTGTACAAGTTGTAATTATAAACTTTCTTCTATACAAATCTCGTGATCAGGTTATGAATTATACGAAGGTGAATAATAAAATTTAATCTCGACCTTGGCCCCTGACCTTTAAAGTTAGATTACGATGTTAACGCAATTATCACGTGCGTGCCGGCCGACGCTCAGTAATATTAATAAAATTATAAGTATCAGTTATATAGGTTGCCAAGTGGCGCGGCGGACGCAAGGAAGATATACGTGGACACTGGGCAGTACGCTAGCAAATAACATTTTTTATTTTTTCAATGGTCATCAACTTTACTATTATGCCGGGTTTACACGGGGTTAGTAGCTAATGCTTAGTACTTGCCTCTTACACTCGTCACAGGTGTGTAAACATGTATAAGTGCTTAGTATTAGTGCAACTGAAAGTGATTAGAAGCCGTTCCTATTTACTAAGCGACAAGCACCCACCCCAGGTAAAAATCTACTAATACTTGTCACTTGTCGAGTGGTGTAAACATTTAATGACAAGTGCAATTTGATTAGTGATTAGTAGATTACCTAGTCAAAGCTGCTGAAGTGTTTTGTTACTAATACTATACTCTAACACCACTGTGTAGATGGTTACTTGCCACTTGTCACTTCGCATATAAGTCCCTAACCACCTACACTAATGACAAGTACTAAGCCCGTGTAAACCTAGCATTACCGAAGTAAACTTTTATGTAACTACCACTAAAAAATTACTCTACATTTTTATAAAAAAATACTGAACTTTTTGTGAAAGTTGTCACATTGCGTATATTTTCTTTTATATAGAACTAGCTTTTGCCCGCGGCTCCGCTCGCGTTAATTTCGGGGTAGCACAGAAGAGATAGCTCATCCCATATACCAATTTATAGCTTTCTACATATAAAATTGCGGTATTCTCCACAAACTTCCACCTCTCACTTTAGTGAAATGGGGAGTTTTGAAGAGACAAAAAGTAGCCTATGTCACTCTCCATCCCTTCAACTATCTCCACCCAAAAATCACGCCACTACGTCGCTTCGTTTAGCCGTGAAAGACTGATAAACAAACAAACAAACACACTTTCCCATTTATAATATTAGTATGGATTTTAATTTATATCCCGTGTGGTGCCGGGTTAGAATAGCACCTCCCCCTTTCTTCCCGTGGGTGTCGTAAGAGTCGGCTCTGGGAAAGGGTTAGTGTATTGTGGGCGATGGGCTAGCAATCTGTCACTGCAGTATCACGTTTGATCATCTGGTTGCTCTGAAATCGCTAAACGTGGCACTGGATTTTTGAATTCATGTGCTCTGCCTACCCCTCTCGGGAATACAGGCGGAGGATATGTATGTATGTGTATTTTAATTTTGCGCGCTATTCGAGGGCGTTTTAGTAAATAGTAAAAAGACAATTAATCTTCTTTGACGAATCAAAGCTGAAGAGTTTGTTTGTTTGTTTGTTTGAACGCGCTAATCTCAGGAACTATCGGTTCGAACTGAAAAATTATTTGTGTGTTGGTTAGACCATTTATTGAGGAAGGCTTTAGACTATATAACATCACGCAGCGACTAATAGGAGCGAAGAAAATATTGGAAAATGTGGAAAAAACGGGGGGGAATAGCATGGGAATAGTCACTCATCCACGCGGACGGAGTCGCGGGCACAGCTAGTTATTCATAAACCAACAATGTATCAAAACATCTAAACATCCAAATAGGTTTTATGTGGCCAAGTGGCTAGCTGGCTGGTGATAATATGCCGTAAATAATGTCAAAATTTGTCAGTTCAGTATAAATTTTGACAGCCGCGTATCTTAGGGAATAAGGGTTAATTTATTAACGAAATGTAAGTAACTTTCGCCGTAACGACATTAGTGCTGAATAATATAAAGTACCTATTTTACTCGCAAAAAAGCGGGAGACGTATGAAAATCAGCGGCGCTTCCGTCGTTCTTGAGCTAAATAGAGAAGGTTTTAATAAAAACGCGTAAGATGTATGAAATATTGCGGCGCTTACTGTTTTTTGGAGTTGAAAAATTTGTATGGGAGAACGATTTTTTAGTTTTTTAGTATGTTACACTATTTTTTTCCACACTTTCTCATCTTACAAACCTTCCCTGAACTTCAACGAACATTTTAAAAAAAGAATTGGCCAAATCGGTTCGTGCGTTCTGGAGGTATTTCGTCAGGAAGGAAAACACGACTTATTTTTATATAGTAGAAGATTGGCAGAGCACATGAAACGTTCCATGGACATACCTTTGACTATTCCACGTTTCGTAGACGCTTTTAGGATATTTGTTAAACAACACTTAGTAGTAAGTATAAAAACTATGTCGCCTGATACATTTTTTTCCTAAGTTATTTCTTACGACATCCACGAAAGAAATAAAGAGATAATAATCCTAAATAAAATTATTAAGTTATTCTAAACCCCACACTACACGAATTCTCGCAAATAGTTATATCTAACCCTCGCAATTGTGCAAACAAAGACACATGTACTAAAGTATTCTCGCTAGAATAAAAGAATCTAGACCAGACCTATTTACCTATGACGTCTATCAACCTGTCCATTTGTCCGTTGGTGTTATCAGGACCTTTCGTTACTTCCCACGTTACACATAACTACAGAAAAGTACTATGATATATGATTAATGGTGATATTACCGATCGTTACGAATATACTCGTAAGATAATCAAATAGTGTTCTACTAGTTTTAAGCATCAGCTCTATTGATTAGCTTGGATATAAACTTTTTAAAGTACCCGTCCTTCAGTTTATAACCCAACGTTACATTATTAGCACATTAATTTAATTTGACACTTTCGATATTGGCTATACATATAGGTACGTGTGTTGGTAGGTAAGTGTGAAGACACCCATTAACAGTTTACGAGTGAAATACATATTCATTTGGGTATATCTTAAACCCATAAAGCTATATCTTGCCGCATTGAGTAGAAGTGTTACCCGGTGTTTAGCTTGACATTTTATAGCCGGGGCATGGGCAAAAGTAGGTCGTTATCACTTTTACTTGTTGCTTTGTTCCTCCTTTATCCTCAGAATACGATACTTTATAAAAATGCCTTTTATTTACTCCCCAGTTGTATATTTACATGTAAATATGAAGGGCGTGATAAAGGGAGAACACGCGTGTTGAAGGAAAATAAAAGTGTACGACGAGGAAACTAGATGACTGAGCTTTATGGGCAAATTAACATATTATCAAACTAAAACAGACCCATGAAGTGTTGTTGAGAAAGGTAAAAAATGCTTCTAAGCCTCGAGACTTTTTAAACTAAGTATAAATTTCCATGGTTGGGACATAGAAATAAAAATAAAATGTAATGTGTTTTAGCCTATTTGCATGATATATACTATCTTGCGTAAGTACTTCATTTATAAATCGACAGAAAATGCAGGAACCATGAATTTCGGCGGCGAAAACATTTACCTATGTGAGTTTATGATTTTCAGTACTCCATCTGTATTTCAGTATCTAATTTTATTATTACAGAAATACTTTTAACCCAACAACCCAACCCATGCTCCACCCCGCAAATAAATAAAATAAAGCCACGGAATACACACCAGTCGATCTGAAGTCCGAAAGTAAAAAAGCGGAAATGCTGCTATGAAATCGGAACACGTCTGTAACCTTCTTTAAGTGGTACCCTTTTTACTGGACGCAATAATGTTCAGTCTTTAGGAGAACACAAATTATTACACAATATAAAGTAGGCCCAATTTAGATTAACGCTGTTTCCTTTTTTTAATAAAAAGCTTAGTTTCTTGGTCTTTTTGATCAGCCGTCAATATTCACTAAAAAAAGGATCTAAATCGCTTAGGTATGTACCTAATACGTCCATTTAATAGTGTTTGACTTAGGAGATAGGCGGGTAACACTGGTAACACGATTATCTGGCAACCCCCGGGGGTTCCAGAACGTATGTTACAATTACCCCACTCCCACACGTCTACTTATTGGAATTAAAACTTTCCCGTGATGGAAAACTACTTTCATTAACAGTAAGTATATAGAAACGTACCACAGTTTCCCATGTCTTTGAAGAGACCATGATGAAACCCATGCAATGTTTGGCTGTGTGTGGTGGGCAGATTAAATAGCACATTGTGCAGCTTATACCTATATAATACAGCAGCACTTATGTTTTGGCCTCCAATAAATAATGGGGAATATAACCACGGGGCGTTAGTTATTGTCATTTATCGTGGTACAAATCGGTGGGTTACTGTTTTATTTACCAGTAAATATAAGCTAACAATATATCATAACTGCACGCAATAAACAACACTAAACAATATTGTAATTTTACGTATTTATACGTTTAAGGTGGCCTACAATTAGATAAACTTTTCCATTCTCGTTAAATTAAGAAAATATTCAGTAGAAATCTCGCCCTAACTATTTTTTCAATCGTAGCTACCATTTGAGAACCGAGTCGGCTCCATTGCAAGGAGCGTCCCGAAGGAATTATTGCACAAAAACACCATTTAGTAGAGGCAACAATAACGACCTGTTGAAACGTCGATGTGCTGCGTCTCGCTCGCGCGCGGCTGAGCACGGTGGAGCGTGTTCTTGCGTCTCTGTCTCGCGAGGCCGTGCAGGCGTCCGCTCGAGCCAGCACTTCGGAACTCACTGCGCGCTCGCGATCTATAAGCAAGCCACCCCTCTCAAAGTAGGGCGGTAAATACAGACACCTGTACGCAATAAAACTATGGGGGCAATTTTAAATGGTGTGAATAATTGAAATGCTAAGCCATGGTCATGTAGCTAATGTCTGTGGAGCCTTAACGCGATGGTTATCGGGCCGTGTTCGAGTGCTGATGAAAGCTACAGGTGCACGCCCCCGTGAAGTTCTATATAACTTACGTTCGAAGCGAATTACAACTTTTTGATCAATTTGTATAGTTCTTGAGGATTGTACATTTTAAAGCCGCTAGTTAGATTTTATTTTTTACAGAAGATTGCAGGGCGCTTCTTAGGGTTAAAGACCAGTGCCGATTGATTTCATAATTAAATTGCTTCACACGGCATCGGAATTGCTTTAATTTTACTTATATCGACATTGTTGTGCCCGAAATATGTATTTAAATTTCAAAACAATGACATCCCAAATACAAAGATGAGATGACCAATGTCTACGGTAATATAATAACGGTAGTAATTTTTTTCTCTTGTGGAAAATTCACCACGCCTCTGCGCACCTACCGACGACACATCACCATAAATCCAATCCATGGAAAAATGTTCCAGGGAGAGGTTCCCTGCGAGGTGAGAGGAAAACTTATTACGTCCGTTAAAGCCATAAATAATGCTCGTAAACAGTAATATCTAAAGCATGGGCATACTGAAAGTTTAATTTAATAAAACTAAACCTAACCCCTACTTATAATAATACCCGCTGAAATTGTATATTTTATTTTGGCTTTTATCGTCTTTAGACTAGATAGCATTAGATTGAAGGTTTAGTAAAAAATTGTTCACATTTTAATCATTTATTTATTAAATTGAAGTTGTCTGAGATCTTACTAAAAAATTACTAAGAAGGGAAAATCGTTTTTTATTCAAAATAATATTATTATGATGCCATTTGGCTCAACTTTCTTAAACTACTCAACTCTACTGTTTGTCACAATTACTCTACCAGTAAAAAAACTCGGTGTGATCGTATTAGACAAAATATGCATTTGCTTATTACTTTTATTTGCCCCGTGTGGTGTCGGGTTTAGAATAACACCTCTCCATTTCTTTCGTGGATGTCGTAAGAGGCGACTAAGGACATAGGTTAAGGTATACTTTAGGCGACAGGCTAGCAACCAGTCACTATTGTGCCTGCCACCTCAAAACCTAAAAATATTATGCTACAAGTGGCCACAATATGTGAAATAGTCGTCGTTTTGCGTTTTGTGTGCTCTGCCTTCCCCGTGATAGTATGTATGTACGAGTATGTATTTACTTATTAGAGAGCCAGTCTAGAAGCTACAGACCTTCTAATTGGATTTAATTCAGGTAACTTAATTAAACTTTCCAGAAAACGCGTTTGATGAATAATCGTAGTTGAAAGAGGTATTTTTATTTCATTGCACTTGACGAGTTTTCCAATTTCAAATCTCAACATTAAATTCATTACGATTAAGTAAAGTTCGTTAAACGTCTGACTTTAAAAGCAACGAAATATTTATTTTATACGTAAAATGTTTTTTTATAAATTTTCCAATTAGAAACCACTGAGAAAATATCTGTCGAGTTGTAAGCATTTATTAATTGAACTATAAAACAAGAGCGAACTTATACCAAATCGGTAAACATTTGAGCGGTAAAAACTAGAGAGAAGCGATTGATTAGGAAATGTGAAAATACAACATCACATCACAGTTATAATAGGTACTTCTTACCTAATTATAATTTTTACAGTCCTGGGCATGAGGCCTACTTCGAGATGCCGTTACTATGATGCGGCTGGAAGTGCTTTATGTAGATTCCAAGCTTCAAGCCCCTAGTAGCCAAGGCGCAGACTACATCATCTAGAAGCCGTGGCGGCTGGTGCCAAACGCACACTACGCGCCATTGCTCTGTTCTGTGAGTTATCCCTATTTTTATGATGAGTGATCGTCACGGTAGTTTTATGTTCAACGACTCGAGTCACTTACTCAAGATTGAGGAGTTGCTGCTGGACCTAGAGAAGTTGTCGGTTACCTATAAATGATTACTATTTAAAGATACAATAATAGCTCAACGAAATGAATGTGTTTTCAGACGCGTATACCTACTTATACCCTACCACTGGTTGAAATATTTAAAGTCAATTTCTGGCTACCCTGTAGGTATTATGAATGTACCTAAATAAGGCTCTATGACTTGGTGTAGGCCATGTCCATTACAGGATACGTTTCTTCCCCGTATAATGACAATGTTTCTTTCACTCCCCTGGGATAATAAGTAGAAAACTTACTCTGAGGGCTCGAACTTCAAACTATTTCTTAGCCATCTTACGCTTTGTTTGAAACTTTCGTGTGCGTTAAATAACTATTACCTGTAATAAATCGAGCTTTTTGTGTAAACGGATTTGTGCGAAATAGTGGTATCATTATAAAAGAAATGTATATAAAATGCTCGGGTATTCCAACAATTTTGTGGTATCGTTGTTGGTTTTCCCTATTTCTGCATTTTGTGTTAAATAACGATTATTTTTTCATACTGTACCTACTTATCTATCGTCCGTAATATCTTAGCGTTCAAGGGTGAATATTTTCAAATGTACATATTACGCGGCCTTCAGTAAAGAACTATCTAAAACGGTCTAAATTGCTCTAACGATAATT
>BHDV01012944.1:272097-291980 GCA_005406045.1 Adoxophyes honmai
ATCGTTAGAGCAATTTAGACCGTTTTAGATAGTTCTTTACTGAAGGCCGCGTAATATGTACATTTGAAAATATTCACCCAGGTACGTCCACTAAGTCCAGTATCTAGCAAACCATATTTTTTTCAATTCAAACAAAAGGATATTAGGTTTTTTATGTCGGAAACTTTGAAATTAAATGTCGCTAAATGTTACCCGAAATTAACTACCTCAGCCACCTGTTTGAGTGTTTGTTATTCAGTGGCAGCTCACAACATAAACGGTTTAATATGAATTTTATCGCTCTCGCTTCACGTCAGGATTAAGAAATCAAACAACTTTGTGATCAAAATGCCACATCAAAGACTTGAGAACTGACGATCATGTCTTTAGTAGGTTACCAAGCTATTTAGTAGGTATCTAGATATTGCCTCGTTCAAAATGTTTCCTTAATTATCACCTTGTGTATCCAACAGACAGTTTACGAGTAATGATCACGTCACCTAACTAAGAAACTAGGGCATGATGTCATCTCAAGTGATATCACACTCTTGGCACTAAGAATGACTTCCTACGAACAAAGGTACGTTGTCTTACAATTTTACATTTACCTGCATCTACGGCGTCACTTCCTAGTTTTCGTAGGAGCTGTGTATCTAAGAATGAAGGTGTTGTTTTTGGAGGACTGAATGGGTAAGTTTGTAGACGTAAATCGGCGCTTTGCATGTTATAGACCTTTTCAGTCGCGCTTTAGGTGAAAAAATGCGGTCATTAGGTATCTTACAAAACTGCGGTTTCACGCCTTACAAAAATTACCTACATATCTATACAAAACAGTTTTATGGAAATCACGTTCAAGAAAGCCTTTTGGAAATAGATCTAAAAAATAAGTATGTTGAATGTAGAGTTTTCAGTTATTAGTAGTGTCCAATGGATTAGGTACTACTTAATTAAGTTATTTTTAATTAGGTCTGGTGTTAAGAGTAGGTATTTTGAGCAGGCTTAATCCTGTTCTGGGATCGAGTGGAATAACATACATACAGACATACATACCATCACGCCCGTATTCCCAAAAGGGGTAGGCAGAGCACACGAAACGCTACGTAAACAAAACCATAACTATTTTACGTTTCGCCATTTCTAATATTTCAGGTTTTAATTTGACAGGTATGATAGTGACAGGTTGCTAGTGGTAGTGTTAAGTAAATGATAATGTAGACACCACTACCACCTAATTACCTACCGCTAAGTAGGTACTATATCCTACCCTCTCCAATTGGTACCTACCTATTGGTACAGTCAGTGCCGTAACTAGCCTTTTATGCGCCCGGTGCGAGCTATCAAAACTGCGCCCTTAAAGATACTGGTCTGGTCTGCGCCCTGTGCCTGGGCACCGCTGGCACCGCCCTAGTTACGGCACTGGGTACAGTCGAGAACCGGGATTGTTGAGCCACTTGCCAATGACCGATGTTATCGACTAAGTATCTAGATGTTAGCTATTGGATTAGTATTACATGACTAAGTTACGAATGTAGCCTCACCTGTAGACGCAAGCACGTGCGAACCAGACGCGTAGGTGTGTACGTGTTCCGAATTAATGCGGAGCTCTTTGAATTTCGTGATTATTTTTATACTCGCTTTAGGGAAAATATTGATATCATTACGCTAAGACCTTGTTAAGATTGATGATGTCATGATCTATTTCAGTTTACTTATGTTTATAATTATCACAATTAGCTATTACATTTTAAGCCATCCCGACCGCTAAATTTGACTTGCAAGATATCATCTAAACGAATTACCTCCCTACTTACTTAACTGTAGGTAGACCTATTCTGTCTACGATGGTATAATTACCGGCGTATAACTTAGCAAGATTTTTCGTAGGTAGCACACTAAACATGAAATAGACTAAACCACGATTATGACTATATCACGCGTCGCAGCCACTTCTAGCATAGTTTTAGGTTTGCAAAGATGGAAGAGGTAGATAGAATAGTGACAGGTTGCTAGCCTGTCGCCTAAAAAATACCTAAACCTATTTCCTTAGTCGCCTACTTACGACATCTACGGAAGAAATGTAGAGGTGCTATTTTACATGTTCCGACACCACACTGTTAATTAAATTTTATTCCAACTTATTGCATCTGGTATGCGACGTTTGTAATTAGCGATTTGATTTCTTTGTGAAACTGTGTTTTATTCTTATACATTGTAATCTTGTATAAAACTCGCATTTTAATGGAACATAAGACATTGGATGTGGTTTCGGTCAATACCAATAGGCCGTATAGACCAAGTTTCCTTTACCCTTTCCGAATAAAGAAAAATGTGACACTGACAGAAGTGACAGTGACGTGAAGCAAAGTTTGGATGGATTCGTATTTGTGCACTGGGCTGGATGTTATTGTTGTTTTATTCTTGTTCTTATTTTAGAAAACAGGGTATTGATGTGAATAGCTTTTAATAAAATGTCTATCGATGCAGAAAGCTCGATTTTTCATGCGTGCCGGGTTTGCCTTGACACGAAACTTGTGAGTTATGTGCAATTCGATACTACGGATGGTGTTCAGACCGAATTGTATCAGTTTTGTTTTGGTTTCTCGGTAAGTACCAAAGATTTAATGATTTCATTTTAACAGGTGTCTTGATTGACCTATATCACAATATTGACAAGGATCATACTTTGCAGAATTCATTGGTGTCTTCACAACAAAATACTCAATGTGAAATTTTATTCAGCTCCGAATCATACAGTACAGTAGTGTTTAGTTGAGTATAAATCATCCCTGTTGTTGTCTGACATAAGATAACTGAAAACCTACTTTGACAGTGTTTTCAGTATTGATAAAATTATTATGCCGGAATTAAAAAAACCAATCACTTTTTGTTTCAATGTCTACAAACCACTGATTATAACAAAAATATATTCATAAATAGAGCATGGACCCAGAAGGGCTATTGTCTAATGCAATAAAAATCTGCATCGGTTTCAATTTGACAGTTGAAACCAAATCTCTCTGTGAAATTGAAACATTTGGTATCACATAACATCATCACAACCAAAGCCCATACCAATGTTTGAATTTTTACATTTAGAACAAATAAAATAAAAATACTAAAATTGCTCTTACAAATTGTAATCCAGTTGTATACATAAAAGTACCTACTTTACTGCAATGATTGAGATCTAAATTGCTTCCCTACATGAGACTAATGTTGATTTTTAGTGCATTAGACAATAGCCCTGCTGGTCTAAACATATAGGTGAGGATCAAAAATTTGCATCCAATAATTATGACTTGATAAGGAACAAAAGTAGCACCTGTGTTCAGATATATTAAGACAAAGTCATTATTTCTAATAACTTTTTCTGTTAAAACAAGCACATTAACCATACAAATGTATGACTAGGTTTTGTGTTGCAATAGAAAAAAGTAACAGGATTTTTAACTAAATCTTATCAGAGGTCCAATTTTTTGGTACTCATCTACTTACGATTATCACTTAGAATTGATTTGTGTGAGATAAAAGTTATTAACTCGCATAGAGATATAAATCTGCTATTTGATGTAAATTTGTTCCAGATACAATTTGAAGTTGGTTCCCAGTTATTGTGTTCCAAATGTGCTGACCTTGTCAAAAGCTTTGCCGAGTTTAAAAAGCAGTGTCAGAAGTCTGAAGAGTTTTGGTGTTCATTATTGTCCAATGATGCAGTAAGTTCATAGGCATTAAGTTAGCTATCGCAATAACACAATTATAGTACTAATACCAAAATGGATTACTGGATACAACAGATTAATTTAATATATTCCCATAATGCCTACCATGGTTCAAACATTTTACATTTTTTTTAATCGGATATTAATGGAACATGTTGAAAATTTTCGAATAACTCACATTTAATAAATAGAGTTTAGCTTGACATGTTTCGGGCTAATTAGTAGCCCTTCATCTAGGAGCCGCGGCGGCTACTGCCCGAAACATACATACATACATACAATCACGCCTGTATTCCCAAACGGGGTAGGCAGAGCACACAAAACGCTACATAGACAAAACAATGACTATTTCACGTTTTGTGGCCACTTCTAGCATAGTAGTATTTAAGTTTTGAGGTGGCAGGTACAATAGTGACAGGTTGCTAGCCTGTCGCCTAAAGTATACCTTAACCAATGTCCTCAGTCGCCTCTTACGACATCCATGGAAGAAATGGAGAGGTGTTATTCTAAACCCGACACCTCACGGAAACATGTCGAGCTAAACTCAATTTATTAAACATGAGTTATCCGAAAATTTTCAACATGGGTTAGTCTCACGGTAGTTTAATGTTCAATTAATGGAACATATCAATGGTGATATTAAAGGATTTGGTTATTAGAATATTCGGTATTAGATAATGTCAGTAAAAAGTAAGTAAGAATGCACTATGAAATTAATCTGCTATGTATATCAGGCAATCTGGTATTTTACTACTATGCCTATTTATACCTACTTAAAAAAAATCTGATTGAATTACTTTTTATGTTACATTTCAACTTTATACATACATACATACATATTCTCACGCCTGTATTCCCATGAGGGGTAGGCAGAGCACATGGATTCTAAAATCCAGTGCCACGTCTAGCAAATTCAGGGTAACCAGATGGTTAAACGTGATATACACGTGATTAAACTTTATAACAAGGGTAAATTAATAAGACAATTATTAATAGGGCAATAGACATATAAGTAATTAATAAATTCATATTTCTAGATAACAAGGTTACATGTCATGTGAAATGAAAAGAAAAATGCAAGAAAAATTCGAAGATGGCTACTATTTTTGCTAGCAAAATAAATATTAAATTCATATGGTTTTGTAATAAATAGGTGTTTTCACATAAAAGTGTAGGAAACCCCTTGGAACGCATAATGTTATTTAGACTTATTGCTACGCATAATTGATTTGGCATAACAGTATTTTCGCATAGTAATACTTTGGCCTAATACTGCCATACTATGCTAAAAGCATAATTTAATTTTGGACTAATTTGTATTGGCCGAATACACATTATGCATACTATTGTTTGGGCTAATAATTATTTGGTATAAACGCCAGTATCCATAATTTCAAAACTCAGTTTCGTTGTTACCATGCATTTATTATTATTGAGTTAGGCCAGGTTAGAATGAAATCCAGGCGCGAAGCGCCTAAGCAACGCAGAACAATCGGTCCGCGAAGCGTGCCCCTGTCGACATCAGTAAAGTTTAGTTCCTAAATATAGATAAGTATGCATAGCATTGGTATGAATAGCAATACTCGTATTATTACTACGAGCCATTGGTATATAACTTTACTATTTTTTGGCATAATATTGTTATGCATTTTGATAAACGTGGCACTGGATTTTTGAATTCATTCAGTAATGATGATTATGCATTACGATGATTATGACAATACATATTAGTCTAAATACCTAACTTTATGCCTTCAAATAGAAAATCAAAAGTGTACCTATTTATTTTTCAGTTTTGAAAAAGTATACTTTTAAACCTGGTCAGAATTAAGAGCACGAATTAAAATAGTTAAAAATATTAGGTCCTTACCTATGAAACTGGCGTTTTGTATGAAGATTTCTATAACATTTGCGTTTTTCACACTAAGAGTTTTTACACTTATTTAGCAACCAAAAATGATAGCGTTACAAATCTTATGGCCATGTTTAGAGACATTTATAAACTAACAATGAGAATCAATTTTAATAAAAAAAAATGGATCAATTAATTATTGCAACCAATTACAATAATTCCGAAAGCATAAAAAAAATGTTTTTTGTTGGTTTATTAATTACTAGCTTTCAGCCCGCGGCTTCGCCCGCGTGGAACTCGGTTATATTGCGGTACTAGCTTCTGCCCGCGGCTTCGCACGCGTTAAATTCGGGCTAACACAGAAGAGATTTCGGAATTATTATTAGGAAGCGCCCGCCAGAATAGCCAGCAGACATTAGATTATTTCCTACTTTCTCGATACTTATCGTCATATTTTGGAAAATTCAAACAAAATCTTTATAAATTGTAGCCTATGTGCTATTCTGATGTATAAGCTACATTACTGTAAAGTTTCATGAAAATCCATTCAGTAGTTTTTGCGTGAAGGAGTAACAAACATCCATCCATCCATCCATCCATCCATACATCCATCCATCCATACTCACAAACTTTCACGTTTATAATATTAGTAAGATAAAGCACGACTAAGTATAAAAAAACTTCTTGTTTCAAACGACACACAGCGCCATCGATCTATCATCTATCGATCGGTCATTGATTGATATCGATCTATCATCGAACGATATCGATCTATCAAGCAAACTATAGTTTTCTTTTCCCTCAGGAACATCAATTTTTTCCGGGATAAAAAGTAGCCTATTATTTAATCCGGACTTCTATCTTTACGTCTGCAGAATTTCAAAGCAATCGGTTCAGTAGTTACGGCGTGAAAGCGGAACAAACAAACAAACAAACAAACAAACTCACTTTCTGATTTATAATATTAGTAAGGATGAATTCTTTGTATTTATGACAGTAAACATTTGCACGATGAAGGCAAAATCTTTTGTAATATTGGGTACGTAATATATCTTTTATGTTATGGAAGTTGCGATGGTTAGAAATACGAACGAAAAATCGCCAATATCATAGGGGAGGACCCAATATTTATATTTATCCACTCAAAAATCAAAGTTTTGTGATATTTTCATACATTCGGTATGCGGGTTCATAAAACGTACTTCCTCAAATGAATTTTTAAGAAAAATTTGTGGAATTTTAATCAGGACAAAGTACTATGTTTGAAAATTCTCAAATAACAATTCCAATTATTTTGTGAATTAATTCATGTTTGTCTCTTTAAATGATAACACCAGCCTCATATTTGTTTTAGAAATATTCTGTGGATGTAACAGGAATAAAGATAGAAGACAGCTTTGAATCGCACAAGTCTGAACATAATTCCCTGGAAGGTTCACACCACACAAAGGACATTATAAATTTTAACAAGCATATTGACTCTGAAAATTTTAAAGAAGAAAATGACTTCTCTGATAAAGATAGTGCAGTGTTGGGAAGTTGTACCATAGATGAGGACGAATTAGAAACAAAACCTATCACTAAAAAGAAAAGAAAAGAAATATCTGAGACTCACTCGAAGAATGGGACTTGTTTAAAATGTCACAAGAAATACAGTGAGAACATTCTTTGTTTTTACTTTTTCAGTACCTACACAAAAAAAAAACTTGTTTAGCTAAAAGGCTAAGTTTTGTTGCTGACTTAAAAAAATGACTGACCAAGCATGCGCAAAATGCAATTACTACTTTACATCATGCGACAATCGCTGACGTGTTAAGTTCTCACAAAAATACTTTGATATATTTTTATTCAAAGTTATTTAGTTGAAAAATTAGTGCCAAAAATTGAGAATAAAAGTATTTTTCTGTTTTACAGAAAACAGAAAATGGTTAAAAGCACACACAAATACTTGCTTAGGAAAAATCAAAAGAGAAAGACCTAAAGTAAAAAGTGAAGACATGTGTTGTGGTAATTATGAACTTGTGTTATTAAGTATTTTTGTTGCATTTTTTTATTTATATACAGGTTGTAATAGCCCTGACGATAATTCACTGGGGTTTTAGCAATTTGAGAATAGTGCAATAAAAAAGTTATTGGAAAAAAATAATACTCCAAAGCTGACAATATCCGTCAAAATGGTAAAAGCCATAAGTATAACATTTCGTGATAAAAAAAATAATCATTTTGAAACACTTTTTAAACATTTCAGAGCTAGTTGTGTTTACCCCTGTGAGTTACGGCCAAGGGTCTGTTTTATACAAAAGAATATACCTAAGTACGTTATTATTTGATTAATTCAATTATGATAAAATATTGTTAACATGCATTTTTTTAAGGGCTGTGCGACTTCACATCTGAGCAAAATACGATGAAGCAGCATCTGGACATCCATGCGCTCAGCAACGACTTGATCTGCGGGAGTTGTGGTTTTGTTGGAAAAGATTTCGCAAGTCTGGTTTCGCATAGGTCGGAAAAAATATATCTTTATGCAAATAAGTATTAGAAAATCTCAACATTTATCGATTGATCAGTTTCGCTTATCTCTATCCCGCGAGAAAAGAGGAAACCTTAGAGGAAGTTGCGTCTGGGACTCAAACCAAAAATCGTTATAGTCGGTTAACGGTTGAAGTGTGAAAGGTACCAGGCAGACAGACAGACAGACACCGTGACTTCATATTTGTTACATTAGTTGGGCATTATAAGGATGTAGTGTGATATAGTTGTTACTTATTAATATACAGTATTTTTCAGATACTCACACCAACCAAAGGACATAAAACCAAAGATTTTTTGCCATCTCTGCGACAAGACTACACGTTCTTGTTCTTTCCTGGAATACCATTACAGGACAGTGCATTTACAGAATCCTAATCTGAACTGTACCTTGTGTAGCAAGTCCTTCAAGACTTACAAGACGTGGCGCAACCATAATCGATGGCACAGAGTCGATCGATATATTTGTGACATATGTGGGAGAAAGTAAGTTATTTTGAGTTTGTAAACTAACATGTGTCTAGTATGGTACTGATGTAAAAGTTACCCAATACATAGTTTAGAATTGTTCATGATTGCATTTTATTATTTCGTGATTCTAATCGCGGATTATTTTAATAAGTAGCCAGTCAGCACGGCGACACGCTTTTCTATTTATTTTTACAAAATACACCAATCGAGAATGCAATTTGATCACTGTATTAAGTATTATTATCACATTGAGCTTAATTTCCATTTTTTTTTAATCTGAAGGTTATTAAACGCGTCTACGATAGACTACTTTACATAACATCATGCCAATATTCTCAAAAGGGGTAGGCAGAGCACACGAAACGTTAAATACGGCTATTTCACGTTATGTAGAAACTTGGCATAATCTTAGGTATAATAGTTATACATCGCTGGCCTGCTGCATGTGTCTTTTAATATTGTAAATTACTTTATCAGTACTAAATGTTTCTATACTTAATTTTGTAATTGTGATGCATTTGTCTCTTGCAGGTTTTTATTCAGACATGCCATTAAAGAACACTTGATTGATCATTCAAACTTCGATAAATACATTTGCGAAACTTGTGGCCGTGGATTCAAGAGGCTTTTTAACTTAAAGGTAAATATTTCAATTTAAATTTCCATTGTTATTATTATAAATTCTTTAGCGTTGAGGTTTAGAAATAAAGTAACGGAGGTTATTGAGCCAAAGATTAAAAAAATACTATGGCTTTCAGGATCGCATTTTTATCATTGTTAATATTAAGTAAACTCTCCATTGCTGGTAGATTTTTTCTTCCTTTAAAAAAAGGCAGATACTTACAGGCATTTTCACATGCATCGTGCGCCAGTTACCGAGAAGCATGAAAATTAAACTGAAATCATTTGCGAAAGTACAAAAAGGAACAAAGTTTACATTGCCTTTTTAAAAACTTCGGACAATGACTGGTGGTGATGTTACCATCAGTGACTGTCGTTTATTTTTTTACTCTTAGGTAAAAACAGATTTCAACTTATTTAGGGCCTTCTCGGCTGAAAAAAAAGAAGCTAAAAACATTGTTTTCCAGAGCCACGTCAGAAACCGTCACAAAACTTATGAAACGGTAAAATGTTCTCACTGCGACAGAACATTCAAGTCCGAATTTCATTTACAAATACACCTGAAAAAGGAGTCCAAAGAAAAACTTTTCGGCTGTCCCGTGTGCCCTAAAAAGTTTCCGACAGAATTAACCATGAAGAACCACTTGTTCTGGCACGGCGACGAAAGACCTTTTGGCTGTGAGATTTGCGGGAACAGATATAAAGCGAATAGCTACTTAAAAGTTCACATGAGACAGCATACCGGAATAATGCCATTTAAATGCCAACTTTGTGACAAAAGCTTCGCCAGTTCTCACCAGCTGAAGGTCCATAGGAGTGTCCACACCGGGATTCGCAAGTACAAGTGCGATTACTGTGTCCGAACGTTCCACACTAGGAAGCTGGTAGAGACTCATCGTGCAACGCAACATAAAGACAAGCAAATTGAAATTTCAAATTGAATTGAAGATGAAACATATTTTGTAGTTGGGACTTTAGATTAAAGTTGTGATTTCCACTTGTGTTGTTATTTTTGGCTTTCGCGAAGCTTAACAGAGATAGCTAACGCAGCTATAGAAATAATAAGTATTTAAATAAGGTTTCAGCCGCGCATGACATTGAATACAAATGGCGACAAACTTTGTAGTGTAATTTTATACACTTGTACTACACTCAGACGGGAAAATAGCTAGGAGTATGTGACTTGAAATACAATAATGTCAAATGTATGTAGTCTGCCAGACCGAGTCTGGTGTAACTTGTTGAAGGGGCACGAGTACCCGGCCAAAACTTCGCGTCTAAAACTCAATCATGATGTTCAATTTGCAATTGAAACGTAAAAGTTTTAAATTCATGCATTCTCCACACAGATTTCGCCAAAGAAAAAGCCGTATTCGCAGTTTCGTCTACTTCGCTCCGCTGGCTGGAAAATTTCAATAACCTAATATTTTATGACGGAGATGCTCAAGTTTTGCATACACTGTTATTGGTCCTTTTTTACGCATTTCTCCCGGTCCCCACGTTTATGCAAGGGAGAAAAAAGCGTAATCCATCAACGTCGTAGGCAGTGTCTCGTTAACATAATGAATTAGTGCCTCTTGATAGGCCTTTATAAGCTGGTTACCGCTTCACCCTTGACTTATGAATGGGGCAAAAACAAACGTGTTAACACAACATTTTGGGAGTTTTTTATACATGATCAGCTTTTATTCAACCATCAAGCTAAGCGTCTTGGCAACTTTAGTTTCACGAACTTATTATTATTCTTAGACCTATTGTTTGGTAAGAGCACTCGCAGGTTTCATCATATTATGACCTCATATCCGAGCTATTACAGTTATTAGTTTAGAAGTTCGACGCTAACCCAAACAACCAAGTTTTCATTGTGCTAGCGAAACTCATTTCAATAATGATTTCCAAAGGTTTATGGAGGTAGGTACATCTCCGCTTTTATTTCACGCAACTGCGGCTGCTTTCCGATATATAAAAATTGTTTGAGCACTCGGAACAATTCAATAGAATAATAGCCAGCAAACCCCTTGTGGGACGTAAAAGCCGTACGCCGCCATTGCAAAGGTCACCCTTCCACCTACGCCCTTATTTCTTTATCAAATATGCATGTGACGATCTGTCCGTTACACTCATTCCAGAGTTTCAAAGATATAAATCCGTGGTACGTTGACACAACAACTCAAGCAAGGACATTTAAGAAAATTCGAGTGAAATTATTGTTCAATTAAGAAACCACAACAGATCACTTTGTCGCTTGACTTTTTACTTTGTCTTATTAAGTACCTACGTACTCTTAGGCGCTGCGCAGACGACAGTGTTTTGTACGATCGAGTCTGTGGAGCAATAAATTGTCTGAATGGCGCGGTGACAGTTTCCACGAAACTCTGAATGGAAATTCCTGGAAGCTGTCACCGCGCCATTCAGACAATTTATGGCTGCGCAGACTCGATCGCACAAAACTCTGACGTCTGCGCTGCGCCTTAGTGTTATTTTTTCGACGTTTAGGAATACAGAATTAAAGTTACGAGATTAATAAGATTCAGAACTGTTTTAAAGTAGGTATAAGAATTTAGTCTTAGGTCGTCCACATACATTCGGAAAAATTCCGTTTCGGAATCTCGAATCGGAAAATCGAACGCCATTCAATCCATACAAACCTATGGACCAGCCACATACAGACGGAAGCTTTCCGTTCGGAATTCCGAACGGAATTTTTCCGAATGTGTGTGGCTGGTCCATAGATGTCGTATGGATTTAGTGCGTTCGGACAGTCCGATTCGAGATTCCGGAACGGAATTCCGTATGTATGTGGCCGGCCTTAATCCGTTTATGGTTGAAGCACGAAAGGCATACAGACAAAAGTTACATAAATAATTGCAGTTTTAGAACATAAAATACTTAGTAGGGATTAGCATGCAACTTTAATTTTAGGTATCAATTATAACGAATGATAAATTAACTAATGATTCAGCTAATTTGCGGTAGAAGTTGAACTCGGAATCAGCTAAAGGAATACCTAAGCTATAATTGAATAAGCGAGTCTATTAAATTAGGAAATTGATTAATAGGTACCTATTAAGCCAAAGTTTGTTACTGAGGCTGTTAATAATACTAAGGTTCATTGAATGGAATTAGATCGACTAGTAGTTGCGCGTATCTTATGATGCGCTACCTAATGATAATGATAATGATATGATACTTAGATAATAATTAGGCGATTATTTATCAGAGTCTAAACAAACCTGATAACTACTTTTCCTAGAATATCAACAGTTACACCTGCCAGGTATTAAACATATCGTTAGGTTAGTTGCTTAGCAACCAGACGAACCAATTCAATCGTGTAGATTCTCGTTAGACTGGCAGATACGTGGAAATAAAGAGAAATCTCATCTAGGCGCAGCCCGTCCCAAATATCCGAACACCTTTACAGCCCTTGGCACAGTTAAGGCATTTTTTATGTTACATCGGTCGTGTCCTGAATCTTTATGGAAGATTGCTAAAAGTTTTAGAGGTTTTGCACTTTTATTAAACCTCTCGGTAACGATAACCGATAATGTTCCCTTATCGCGAGGACATCCAAAACAATATCCGGGGAAAAAGGTCGAAGTGGTGAAGTTTTTGGGGGCCGGTGTTACAGAAAATGGGTTGTAGATGGGGGTTAATTTCTTAAGCTGGTCCCTTGTGTATGTTTCTGTGCCTCCTGTGAAAAGTGATACAACTCGACTTGTACCCTTTTGTGTTTTATAGTTTAGAAATGATCAGAAAGAAATTACGAATTTTTTGGTCTAACTCACGTACTTCTAGGTGCTATAGTTTCGGAGATAATTTTGTGAAAAGTGATACAAGTAGCAGCATTTCTGCAAAAAAATCGTGCATATAGATACATATCAAGTCATACCCACTTTTTATAAGCATTTTTCAGGCTATTTTTGTGTTTTAAGGTATAAGTGCAGTTAAATTTATTTTCACTATTTATTTTTCCGTATTTTTTTCGGTAATATTGATACATCTACAGTTATATCACTTTGGACCAACTTTTCTAAAATAAAAACAGGATTTAACTCGACATATACCCACCAATCTAAGACCAATTTGATTTTTATATTTTGTGATTAGTGATACATCTCGTCATGAATCATTTAGCACAAATTATTTTTGAAATGTTAAAGAATACAAATTGAATTATATCTAAAAGTCAAACTGTTCCCGTAAAATATTTACGCTATTACACAGTTGTGTAAAGTAATACAAGTGCGAGCATAAAGAATGTGGTAGGAGTGCGCGGGGCGAGGTGATTCGGGATCAGGGATGCGTGGGATCAGCTCGGCTCACGGCTTCAGTGTCGCTGCGGCTATGACAAGGTGTGGTCACGTCCAAATTCACTGTAGATCGACGTGTAAGTTGAGAGTTGTATAACTTTTTTGCACGAAATTTCATATATTTAAATTTTTCGCTTAAGTATTGAAATATATTGCTTGACACGTAATACTGTTTAGTAAACGTGTATTTACAGCCACTGTAGCTCTTTCTTTCTGTATTTTGCATTTTACTTAAAGTATGTATCTACTTATTTGATCATAGGTGTCATCTATCGTTTCAGATACTGTGTCTGTGCTATGATTGGTTTGATTATCTGTCTATCTAAGCTTTTTAACTTAATTAGCTACCAAAAAAAGCCAATTACTATCTTATTAGACAAATACTATCAACTATGCCATTATTTACGCTACTAATCTTATGTAGGCTACTTTTACTAGTTCATTATCTACTCCTTCTTACAAACTACTATTGTAATTTGATTTGTTGTTTAAGTAAGAAAAGATTTATTGTAACAACACAAAAAATTTAGATCATATACTACGATAAAGTTGTTCCAAATCGCTGCCAATCGGCAGGGTATCAAGAAAACTGGCAGCATTGCTACATTGAATGATAATGCCAATCTTCTGGGCGAAAAACAAGTCGCCCCTGCGGGATGAGGCCAGTATACCCACGCAGGTTACATCCCACACCAGGGGCTGGCCCAGCTTCCACGGCATAAGCGTCATGCCGTCGGGCATCTTTCTAACTTCACGTGCCAAACCAGTTTGTTCAAGGACCACCGGCACGCTGACATTCACGAGGACCCAGCGGATGATGTCATTCACTAGCGTTACGTGGGATGTGCCCTGCACTTTTCCAGCAGGATAAGCCGTGGTGACCGAAAGTGTTAACTTGCACACCACATTGGCAGCGATGAGACACAACGCAAACAGTTCCCAAACCAAACGAAGTGAAGTTTCTAACCTGAAAGTGGTAAAACTATTTTCTTAAATAACTATAAATAAGTAATAAATTGGATCATGAACTTGAGGGAAAGACTCTAATAGAGATATTTTCCAGGCAGATGTTATGCCTGGAGACCGAAAACCACCGAGATAAAGATAGAAGTTGTATTTATGTAGTCAATCCTCAAAACTTCGTTTAATTCGGCTATTCGATGAATGTGGCACTGGGGCGCTACATCAGCCCGTTTCTTAGACTGAAGGTCGATGAGACATCGCAGTACCGTGGAAGATTGTAAGAGCCAGTTGTAAAACTTGAGCCGCGTTAGCTAGCATTGATGATTCGCCGTGATTGTCGAAGAGCGAGTTGCTCGGATCCGATGTGATTGGCGGAGTGCCTACCTAGAGCTACGTGAGGGCCGTGTAGTAGATTAGACACTATAGACACCAGGCATGAAATTTAACAACATGCTAGTAGTGTACAGTGCCGTAGTCTGGCTTGCTGTTGAAACTACGTCGTTGTTATTATCTCGGTCAGAGAAGGTTGCGTTTAATGTCCAATGTCGAGAGTTACCGATGTAGTAAAGACTCTAATAGTGAGATCTCTCTCCAGGCAGATGTTATGTCAGGAGACGTAAGTCCTCAGAGAGAAAGTTGGAAGGTAATCTACTTAAATTTTCGTCCAAGCATTGTGAAACTTGAAATTTTTATAGGGGTGAAGCCAGCTTGTTTCTTATTCTATTTTATCGAAAAATTATGAGTATAAGATCTCTACTTACCTGTGTTAAGGATTATGATGAATATCTGCATAATATGTGAGTTAATTATCAATTTTAGAGGACTTTCATAAACATTGATTAATTTCCTAGAAACTTGTATTTATTTACACCGTAAATATGAATGTTAGCGAGGGGTACAACTTGATTTGTATCTTTTTGCACTTATTTTCATTGGGCTATTTTTTTGCAAACTGATACAAGTCAGATAAATTTTACTTGGAACGAGGTACAAAGTCTCAAAATAGATTTTTCAGGGTTTTATGTTTTACTTTAGTTCAAGCAACATTGAGCTGGGAATATTTAATGCTGAGTTACAGCATTTTGCAAGTTCATGTATATCAGTTTACACCAAGAGATATTTTGAGCACTACACGTGTGCATCAGGATATAACTGAACTTGTATCATCTGACACATAATATTTTATGGCATTAGACATTTCAATAGGTACAAGTCGAAGGTTTTTCGCGATTTTCTCCGAACGTATAATGTTTACAGAAAAACCGTAAATACACGTTTATGGAACGAATTTTTATCTATAAATCAAAGTACTTTAGTATATAATAGACCCCTCGGTGCACGAACTAGATTTTTTTTAATCTTGTTTTTGCTCTCCTGTAAAATGACGATTTTAGACTTGTATCACTTTTCACAGGAGGCACAGGTTTAAACTACTGGACGTTTTGATAAACGCTTTTCAATTTCTTTGCGTGATTTAGGCAGTGTAGGTACCTATCTGGCTGTTGTCTTGATGTTTTCAAATTATAATGATGTCAACACTCTTTATTGTATTATCTCTATGGTGTTGGATTAGAAAAAACACATCTTCTTTTCTTCCGTAGATGTCGTAAGAGGCGACTGTCACCGTAAGATTGTCATGTTCCGTGTGCTCTGCCTACCCCACTTGGGAACATGGGTTTTTAGTATGTAGGTAGGTATTGTAATATTTACTCTTTTCTTGTGCAGGATGCTGTCCAGATAGACAATTTAAAATATTTCTAGAACAGCTTTGTTTCTAAAGATTTCTGAAGGATCTGAACATCATTCTTTGAGAGATTCCCTTGACGCGCGCCTTACTATAAACTAGTGTTTTTATAAACAAATTGTAATTGTCCTGAATAGAAGTTAAAACGTTTTATTTAATTCGTTGCTAGAGAATTTGCTAAGTTAGAAGCAATATCGACCCCGTAAGATCCAGTACCTCAGTTTAAAGCTCCTCAAGCTCTCCCCCTCACAGTATCATTGCAATAATGTTCACAAACAATAAGTTCGGCACAATTTTCGCGAAAAAGGAACATACCTACGAATACGAGTATACTTAATAGCTGAAATCTGCTATTTAGGTACTCCCGTTTTTTTAATACCATGGCCAATGGTAATAGGGATTGAAGAAGATTGAAGAAGCTCTTAACTCCCTCGCGCGTTGAAATTCAATTAATTTTTAAGTACATAAATTGCAAAAATCTAACCCAAATTAATACCAGCCAATGTTCCCTTATGCATGCATAGGGCATGAGGCAGTTTAATATACTAAAAGCGGTCCGCGACAGGCTGTCCCGTGCCCCACTTGTCCCCCAGGACTGGGATCGTGACGCGAGCCATCAAATCCATAGCGAGGTGTCATCGTCAAATACAGCCCACGCAGCGAAATGATATTAGGCACCTACACAGAAATAGAACCGGCACCTTCGTGTTCTACACCCGCATTGAATGTCGGAATTGCGGTGACATACTTGCCTTTTTGATCAAAGCGGTCGATTTGTCGTGGTTTGTTTGTAGACTCTTTTCTCGATCACTCGGTCAGAATATTTAGAATAGGTACAGTCGCGTGCATTAATATGTAAACGTTTCCTAATTTCCAAAAATATATACCCACATAAGACATCTTAATTAAGTATACAAATTCACATCATTTTATACGGTGAATTTGTATACATAATTAAGATACGTTATATGGATACATACTTTTGGAAATTAGGAAACGTTTACAATTATTACTGCACGCGACTGTACCTACCATAAATAGTAAATACCTAATCACATTTGTTACTTTTACCTTAGATAGGAACTGTATAAATATATCTAGGTACCTACCTGTGTCAGACAAGTTAAAACGAGATACTACGTTTCTACTGTGGCGAGGGCGACGTCTGTGAATTATTTCAAAAACATACACCGTTTCATTTAAGATACAAAATTTAAGGGTCAAATCCTGTCAGATTTCAAGTAAACCTTAGGCCTCACCGCAAGTGGTGATACCTAATGTTTAAAGTTAATTTTTTCCTTTCTTTTGTGTATCTGGACTTCGGAACATCGTTCACAGTAGGTAGATATGTAGTATCTATGCAAATAATCGCATATAAGGTACATATTCACATACACATAAATTATGTACTTACATAAACAGCACGTCTATATTCCCAAACGGTAGGCAGAGATCCCGAACTCTCCATAGACGAAATCATGACATTTTTAGCAATTTTAGGTTGAAAGTTACTTACGTACTTACTTAATAAAGATGTTACAATAGTGACAAATTGCTAGTGTGTCGCCTATAAATACCCTACCTTAACCTGTTTTCTTAGTTGTCTCTTACATCCACTGAAGAAATGGAGAGGTGTAATTCTAAATCCAACACCACTTATTCTTATTTATATTCTTAGAATTTTAAATCTATTACGTACTCGCACTTAATTAATTCCCCATTCTAATAAATTTCCCTCGCTTACAGACAAAAGCCTACGGGTGTTTATTAGCCACTACAAGTTTTCTGAGTGTTGTAAATAGCACTATTTCCGTATTGTGATGAAGAGGGGAGCACATGGGGGAAAACGGTATGTTTTACTTAGTTTTCCGCCCGAAATCATTGCTTGAGGATTTACCTCTCCAATTCCTGGGGCTTGTTTATTTGTACACGCTTCGAAAACATTTGTTAATGGAATCAATGCTTTTGTTCACGACAAAAGCGTTTTCCATCAGTTCCATTGAATGCGGGAGTTGTTTTTTTTTTTTTAGTAGTCATTGACTAATGTTTCGATAATATAGGTACCTTAAGACATTAGTAGAGGCAGGATTGTAAATATGCATGTTAAGTATCAAAATATGCAAAATTCGTTATAGAATCAAATTTGGTGTATTTATAGGGTGATCAATAAACAATTCTTCTAATATTCTATACTAACATGTGTAATGGATAACACATTGATAAATTGACAAATAATTTCTATTCCTGGTGCTTAGTAAAATTGTTGTGTCAGTGAAACATTTTCCTCGTCATAAAATATATCAATTCTTCATACTTACGAGTACCTACGAGTATTTACTGATGTAACTCAGTAGTATTACGTACCTAAGTATCTACCTAATACGAGTGTCCCTTCCAAAAATGTGCTACCTAAGTATTTAAATAGTAAAACTATTCAAGGCGAGTTTACGGATAAATGTGCAATAATCCACGAAATTTACTAAATATGCGAAATGAATAATATCTAATGATCTGGTCTCTACATACATACTCATTAAGGGTATCTCACTCTGGTATCTTTGTATTCAAGTATTTGTAATGAACATGAAGAATAATGCAATTATCTTAAGTATTTACATAAATTTTAAAAATACGGAGGCAGTAGGCATTCTTCTGATCACGTGCTTTTAGATATGTACCGAAGTTATGGTACAATAACTTTGTAGGTAGGTACAGGTAGATACTTATTATTAAAGTTATTCTGTGACGAGTTCCTTCAATGAATTATTTCATTTCCCTTAACGGTGTATGAAAGCACCCTTCCCTATCGACTGCATTTGACATTAGAGCTCTTTATTATAAGTTGTTATCTGAGACATTAATACGAGAGGAAGGTGATATGAACAATGGTACCGGTGATTGATATGACAAAAGTGACAGTGATTTAAACAAGCAGACAGACTTGGAAGATAATATTCAGTGTAAGAGGATGGTGATACCTATGCCGAGCCATGCGCCTTATGCGTAGGTGTGCTAAACGTTCACAAAAGCTCGCTGCAACGATGTAAAAAAACCTGCCATATCAGGACACGTTTTAAATGTGAATAAAAGAAACGAGTCCTTGCCTATCTAAGGAAAATATGACAGGACTTGAGTAAGTCAACTGGTATTCTTATGTTTAGGGCATTTGAAGAGGCAAAAACAGAACCCTCATAAAAATAAAGACAATGCGTTGTCCGCCCAGATGGACAACAAGAAAATGTGTATCAAGACTCTTTCCCAAGTTTAAATTAAGTATTCGTAACCATTTTCTGTTCACACATCACGCAATATCACGTGACTATTTTATATATTCCCCGTGTGGTGCCGGGTTAGAATAGCACCTCCCCCTGTCTTCCCGTGGGTGTCGTAAAAGTCGACTCTGGGAAAGGGTTAAAGTGTATTGTGGGCGATGGGCTAGCAACCTGTCACTGCAATATCACGATTAACCATCTGGTTACCCTGAAGTTACTAAACGTGGCACTGGATTTTTGAATTCATGTGATCTGCCTACCCCTCTTGGGAATACAGGCGTAAGAGTGTGTGTGTGTGTGTATTTTATACATATTATCAACTTTATTGGTACAAAAAAAAAAGTAAAAAAAAACTTTTAAGTAAAACGGTTTTATTTTAGTCTAATCAATGTATATAAAACCGTTTTACTTAAAAGT
>BHDV01012944.1:293916-313558 GCA_005406045.1 Adoxophyes honmai
TTTTGACAAAAAACTAAAAAACAGGACCTTTTCACCCCCCTCCCCCCGTTAGCTCCACTCCCACCCATCAGTACTTTTAGTATGTAGTTTAAAACCCCATTTCTTACAACTATACCAAAATTCGCTTATACACGAATTATTTCCCTCGACAGGCAAATTTTGGTCTTCGTTCGGTGGGCTATAAGTAAAACCGTTTAAAAAGAGGTATGTCGGGATCGTAGCAAGTGGAACAAAGTGGTCTCTGCCTACCTCTGTGGGAATTGCTCGAAGTGTAGCTGCCTACCTAGTGTACCTAGCTATACTTGACCAATTTTTGGTTGAATACATTTTTAATGTGACATTAAACATGTAGGTAAAGAAAATAGTTAAAGATGAGGGTCGAAAATGGGAAAATAGCTAACACAAGGTCCCTCGCCAGATATTTAAGAGATCTGAGAAGTGGCAGCGTATCTGCTCTTGTTTAGGTAAACATCAACCCGCTTAACTTTTCGCTAGTGGGCGCGATTAAGTCCACTTAAATAAGCTTTCTTCAATAGATAGGTAAACAAACAAGTAAGAGATATTAACCTTGTATAAAAAAAAAACACTTATTTCAGAGCACAAGGTCTCCATAGCTCACAGTAGGTACATTACAAACACAAATCATAAAAAAAGAATAAATAAACAATAATAAGTTTTTGAGTTGCAACAGCTGGTTATTGCACTATCGGCTGGGCCACCCCTTTGATCTGCCCGGCCCAGTGCATGAATATTGGGCAGTCAAACTTTTCAACAATCACCTTCAGAATATGTATCTAAGTACACTATTAAGTCAGACTTCGAGTAACATAGGGTGGCATAGTGCAAGGGTATATACTTGTGTAGGCGTCAGGCATTACGCCTGTGGCGGTAGTGTTGATGTGTAGGTATGTTCTTTCAGCGTGGGTAGAGTAGTGATAGAACACATTAACTGCATAGGTTTAGCCACGTTAAGGTCAAAGGTGAGTACAGTATGTAATTGTTAGTTATAGTTTATGTAAGGAGGTAGAATCTGGCAAAAAGATCTAACTTTAGAAATCTAAATGATAGTGTGGGTGTCCTGCGACTACTTACCCGAGTACGGAGCATACGAGGAATGACTTTGAGAGTTGGGTGAGTACCTACGAAATTTTCAGGTTACCAGATAATGACTTCCTTGTTTCATGATTCAAACCTAAGTACTGGACTTAATGAGGTCGTCCGGCGGAGTCAACCGCCCGGGCCACACCTGCGCCAACTCCTTCAATTTAGGGCCAAGCTAACATGAAATCCCTACATTATATGTCGATTTGTCCAGTTTACGCCTCGCTGCGAATAAAATATCCAACGAGCAATTTGATCGTGTCCATATTTAAATTAGATGAAAAGTGAGGTGGATACCGCTGTTTTATTAAGAGCTTCATTGATTGTACTCGCTAATACAGTTCTTGTTATTTCTTTCTCCGACCTTCAGCAAAATGTCGCAGGGAAACCGGTCATTCGGAACATGGTTTCCGTTTTAAGCGAATATCAATTGAATTGCAAATTAAGTTTTTGAAACAAAATTTCTCGACCTCTGTATAATGAAAACTCAAAACAATTCTTTCCATTGCTCGACGTTCAATCTTACTCTCGAACAATTCCAATGTTTTCTGTTTCCGTTCAATTTCCTTCAACGACAATTCCCACCGACCTTAATGGGTTGAGTTTCACTTTGCAAAGCGATACAACATAGGTTAATAGCTGAAGGTAGGTAGGCACGTGATAGGCTCCATTTAAGGTTTGTTTTTGTTATCCATGTCTATTTCTAGTACGCTATTTCTGAATCTAGACAAAGTTATTTGTCTATCTAAGCACCTCAATTCTTTTTCCAGGTTTTTAGATTTCACGATAATTCCATCTAAAACATATCGAGATGCTACATCGGAATTATTCGATAAAGGCCTACTTACCGAAGCTGTGCTCGTATTGAATATTGGACTGAGTGATCTTTTGTACCAAATCAAAGCCTTGGCCGATAGAAACCTCCCGACCACTCAAGAATCGTGATTGCTTGACAGCTAAATGGTAAAAGCGAATATAACAGCTAAGCAGTTTCTTACAAGTAATAAGTAAATGCCTGACCGATAGATTGCCTCACCCGAACTCACGGTGATAGGTCGGAGGCGTTGTAACCCTTTTCACAAATAAAACCGCCTCAGGGAGCATGCGTCGAAGCTACGTGCTTAGCGAAATCTTTATGACTCGTATCTCAAAGCTTTTTACGAGGTACCTGTTACAACTTATCCGCTCACTTTTCGTCTAACGGTGGAGTTGTGTTGCTGCCCTGTCTGCATGCAATGACGCACACACTCTTATTTACAGGAGTAACCGTAAAATAGTCGTAATGATCGTACTTTGCTCCCTCATGGGTAATTGTGCCCGAATCTGGCAGTAACTTAGACAAACCTAAAGCTTTTCTTGTAAATCAATTAACTTCATTGTCCTTAAATTCTGAAATATTTTATGTGGAACATGGACAAAGAAGTTCGTATTACTTACATGTCCAGTGTGGTGGTCTGGTGTCCTCTGAAAGTCGAGTGAAACTACGCTAACTGGTGACAAAAATTATGGGTAGATCTGACAGTTATGTTGGCATGCCTTGTAAAAAATCCATGAAAGTTTCTATTACGATACATTAGGTACAATAGATACATTATCATGATAAATAAACAACTTATAACGATAATTAATTTATTCTTTTGTAGTTGCGTAGAAGTACTTTGAACCTATCTCATTATACACACTAACTCCATTTACGTATTTACCTACTCTAGTAGAGAATAACATTTATTGAGATAATATACCCTATTGTATCAGGATGTATCTTTCCGCGCCTTGTCAGCCCATCACTCATTAATTCAACACGGTAACCATACGAGCCAACTTCATCGCACGAACAAACTTGGAGCATAGTTTCGTGAAATTTCCGACATCATCCGTGTATTGTAGCTATCTCTGAAAATGTTTCTGCATTTTACGTAGCTCGGATTAAGTTTTTTTTTTGCGCTTGCTTATTCAAGTTAATAACATTTTCGACAAACGTACCTTCTTCAACGGCCTATAGTACGG
Organism: Adoxophyes honmai; assembly: GCA_005406045.1. Classification (NCBI taxonomy): domain Eukaryota; kingdom Metazoa; phylum Arthropoda; class Insecta; order Lepidoptera; family Tortricidae; genus Adoxophyes; species Adoxophyes honmai. The sequence continues at coordinate 297,025 of BHDV01012944.1, forward strand.
TCGACCAAGAAAGTGGTCTACCACTTTTGACAAAAGTTTCTTTGAGATCAAAATTATCACAAGGTTGACATTGTCACTGTCATAATATTATGGCGAGGGGAAATCGACCTTGTTTCAAGAGGTTCAAATGAATATCGATCTTGAGGGGGTAGACCAATTTCTTGGTCGACTGTACCTAGGACCAAACCTCATAACAACCAAATGTTACCACCATCTTGCACGGCCGCCACGCCCATTCGCCGAATAGCTAGTGTCATCACAAAGATCTGTCAACCTACGTTTCTTTCGGTTGAATTTGTAAAGATTTTTTGGGGACCCTCTGAACCTGATAGTGATTGATTACAGCTTTTATTGAAAGGCATCCTTCAATTCGTGACATCTTCATAGGAATGCCAGCGTAGGTGGTTCTCGGTGATTCTTTGTGTTAACTTAACATTATCATCTGTTTTCATTTGAGTACGTAAATACTTAGCTGAATAATGTTAATGTCTCATAGTGGTAGATACCTACTTAATGAACGTCAATCCGGTAAAGTCGGTCCGGTGTACCAAAATCTGAAGAGTGTAGGTACCTAAGTGAGACCATAAAATTCAGGGACACAGTGTTGTGAAATTTCAAACTTTGCATGCTATTAAGATTATACCGAGTTTAGCAAGCACTTAGATGCAAGAAAAGTGAAGAAAATTTATCATTATTTACCTCTTTGAAAAAAGACGACAAGAAATCCCAATTATTCAATTAAGAGGATAGGAGTCGCACCACTTCTCCATACAAACGTAGTCCCCTGTTTTCTCCGTGAATAACGACATTAGAGCAAAAAAATTTTTACATTATATTTGTATCTGTTGTGGCTATGCCCCTACGATTTGCTTTTATCGATATTCTAAATAAAAAAAATAATAATAATAAAAAAAATTGAAAATCGATAAAAGCGAATCGTAGGGGCATAGCCACAACAGATACAAATTTAATGAAAAAAAAAAATTTTGTTCTAATGTCATTATTCACGGAGAAAACAGGGGACTACGTTTGTATGGAGAAGTGGCGCGACTCCTATCCTCTTAAGTACTTATGTAGGTAGTTCATGCATACCTACTGTACTACTGTACGACGACCTATTTCGGGAAGTACCTATTTAAAAATTATAAGATGATAACATACGTATCCCTTTAGGTGCCTACCAAAGTAAAAAAAAATACGCGCTTTATTTTAAACTTGCTGTTTGTAATTTTATTATTTCTTTCTGAAACGGGCTCCCTGTAGGTACCTAGCATTTAACCTCCTAAGGCCCAGCACTAAATTTTGATCGTTTGAATTTGATGCTTAGTGTCGTTCATGTAAAATTCAAACTTATTTTGACATTAGTCCTATACGTAGGACCATGGGCCTAAGGGAACATACCCAAACTACGTGACCGATTTAGGGGGGGGAGGGGGGTCTTCAAAGTACCACTCATGGTCACCGGGGGGAGGGGGGGGTTTGGTTTCTTGTCACGTAGTCAATATTTTTTTTAAGAATGCCACGTTTTTATTACCCCATCAATAAAACTTGTCCAGATGAAGACGTTACCACTATCAATCCACTGGGAAACGTTATGGATAATGGGGGCGATGGTTACCGGGGTAATATCCATGTTGATATCAACTGCCTCATCATCGACGGTCTCGACGTCTACCCACTCCACAAGCAATGACGGAAATGTCTCCGATCCGACTTCATCTGGGCTGTGCGGCAGTGCATCTCATTGCGCCCTGATGTGACACGGGGCAAAGAAATGCCGTATGACACCTACTGCCCAACAATAAAGAAAAATATTAATGATAGGACATGCACCATCTGTGGCTTACATTTTGCGTCGAAAGTGTCAATAACCAGTCACCGCAAAAATATTCATGGCGGAGCAACGGACGCGTCTCGCGTCCGACCTCTGCGGGTTCTCTCCAGACGACCACAAGAGGTATTGTGTGTTATGGAGGAAGCTGTGGAGTGGGTAGACGTCGAGACCGTCGATGATGAGGCAGTTGATATCAACATGGATATTACCCCGGTAACCATCGCCCCCATTATCCCAGTGGATTGATAGTGGTAACGTCTTCATTGAAGATATTTGATTTAATAAATAGTTTCTTGTTTTTGCTGTATTCTGATTTTATTTCTTTCCCCGCAAATGTGATGAAAATCATTGTGAAGAGAAACGGGATGGCAGACTCGAGCCAATGAACTTAACAAAATTACATTTGTAAGTACTCGATCGTAATCCTTTTTTAACGGCCCGTACATATAAATTGTGCAATGTACTATTTTTTCTTGATATATTTTTTACTAAACACAAATACAACCGTATGCAATTATAAGTACGCATTCTCAAAGTACGCACTTTTAGGGGCCGTATAAGAAAATACAAACAAAAGCCATTATTTTGTAACTTTACGCAAAAAATATTGATAAAATATACTACGTGAAAACTAGGGGGGGGGGAGGGGGTCTTGGCATATACTACGCTTGGTCACCGAGGGGGGGGAGGGGGTCAAAAAACACGAAAAAATGGGTCACGTAGTTTGGGTATGTTCCCTAAGGAGGATTTGCAGGCCAGGCGTGTTTTCGAATATTTGACACAAAATTTGTATCCTGTCAGTCAATCTTGATAGAATCGTTGTAGTTAAACGACTAGTAACTATTTCATCAGAACAGATAGTACTTAATTCGAAAATAATAGACATGCGTTGATTTTCTGTACGTAAATTATGCTTATCTGTAACCATTTCACGAAAAGATGCGCTTTGTGTCCGTCTATAATATTTCTTTCCTGAGCTTAAGTAGTAAAATTTAAGAACGTAGAACTTGACGTAGCTGTTGAAATATTATTTAAATTTCTCGCAGTTTAATAACAATTTAGGACCGAGAAAGCACAGCTTGAATAGTTCATTGTGGAAAGTTGGGTGAAAGTTGTCCGCGGAGATGCTTACATTTGAATTAATTTATAGTCTTTCCGTATTTTTTGCTTCAGTTTGTTTTTATGACAATACAACTGAAATTATAGCTAAACGAGAATTTAACATAAAATGACGCAAATGTGTTTACTTCCGAAGGCTGAATAAGTGCTAGTTGCATCAACCCACACATAGACATACCTTTTAGGCCGCACCCACTGCAGGCTTTGTCATCGCCACCAAACAAAATGCTTCATCACGACAAATGCAATTGTTTAAAAACAGGCAAATGACGTACATTGTTGTAATTTAATTAACTTTGCAGATGTATACGAATACATAGGTCGTGTCCATGTTCCACGTTGTGATATTAAGGCACCGAGACCGAGCACACCTAGATACCTACGTATGAAATATTTTAAAGGTGGTGACGTATCGAGTAATGAAAATAAATCAATTGCTTTTCTAACACAATATTCAACAGGGTGCTCTTGTATTTTCAAAAAGCAAGACAGGAAATTCGGTTCCATAGAAAAATATTGCAAAGTCAACCCAAAATAAACCCTAAATTTTATTGAAAGTTAGTACAGAAAAATACTTGTATTGTTTACTTATTATGGAATTCATACCAAAGGTTAACTTCGACAATTCGAACCTTAATTATTTTTCACTAACCTCGATTATCTTTAGGTAGTCCCCGGCAAATTAGATGGCAAAGACTTTTTTAGAGGGAGTAAGTTCGCGTATCACAACGAATCTTACTTGTCGCGTTTATAAGTTTTACCGGGATTTTACCGTATGTGTATTGCTTACCTTTTCTAATAGTAGTGCTCACGTAACACATATTTTATTCCTAATAAATGCAGTTAGGTACTTCCTATTCAGTTTAGCTTAACAACATGTTAAACCTAACTGATAGGTAGATATGTGCAGACACTTAATAGTCATGATTTTTAATGTCCTTTTCAAGCCTCAGTCCCCATCCTACCTCTCTGAAAGATTTAGTTACTTGGCCTCTGGTTCTGGGAACCGACTACGGTCAAGTAACAATCTTTCCCTAGCCTTCCCTATCTCCAAATCCAAATCCTACTCCAACTCCTTTTCCGTGCATGCGGTCAAACTATGGAATCAGTTACCGGTCGACATTCGACGCTCGCAAACTGTGGCTAATTTGAGGAACCGTTTGAGGGAGTACTGGCTTGACAATTTGTCGTAAATTTTGGTAGGTGTATGTTCTGTCTGTTTATTGTATGTATTTATTATATATATTAGTTTATAGTAGTGATAATTATTTGTGTGTATTAGAATGTAATGTTTATGTATTTGGATTTATTTTCTTATTCTCACTTGTTTAGGTTAAGTAGTTTTAGGTTATACTTATATATTCTCAATAACTTTCCTTTTTGTATGTCTACTCGTTTCCTCTTATCCTGTCAATCGCCCGAAGGTTAACTGGCAGAGATCCCCTCGGGGATAAGTTCGCCTTTGTACATTTAAGTTGTTGTCCTGTTCCTTGTTTTTTGTAATTGTTTTATGTACAATAAAGAGTCATACAATACAATACAATGAGTTATTGCGGACAGTCCGCCGTAGACCGCTGTAGGACGCAGCTCGACTGCACTGGACGTTGTGCATCCGAGATTGAATATTATCGCAACCCCGCTGTTGTTATTATAACCTGAATGCATAAACAACATCTAAGCGATTGTACTAACGAATTAATTAGAATATATTGTTGTCCTTTAATGAAAAGTAAAATTTTAACAGGAAGAACCTACTTAAATCTAAGTACAAAATAGGTCGGTTCAGTAACAATACAATTGCGCCATTTGATTCCAAATACTATCCATTTCAATTTAATACTTAGGTGCCTATCTTATAATTACCCAGCCAAATTACCACTATTTACCTTACACTAGTGCCTAGGTTTCTAATGTAACCATCTTAGCGAGACGATAGAAAATGTCTCACGCGGTCACAATCAATATGGCGAATCAAACGAGGTAAGAGACGTACAAAAAACCCCGCAACGGAAACATGGCACGAATATTTTTTTCCAAATAGCTAATGTAAATACAGCGCGTGTTTATTTATGTAGGTAAAAAGGTCCGGAATATGTCGTTGTACACAAAAGATTTGAGCGTGGTATCGAATTCTTAAAGAGATTTATTATCTCTGCTCGAACACGTAATAATGGCAGGTTCGGTTACCCAAAAGTCTCCAATGTCGTATTTTGAGGGGAAGTTACATACTTAAAAATAATAATATTAAGTTAAGTACCTAATGCATGTAATTGTATTCTTTTGAAATTTCGTGTTTAATCTCTACTCGTATTAGTATCTATTACAAGTTGACATTATATATTGAAAGGAACCAATTTAGGAAACATTTTGTATAAAAAATGTAACACATAGCTATATCTTACTGTAAATACATTTTTAAATCACTGCCTCCATTTAATACAATGTGATTGGACCTAATTAGTGTACAAAATTCTAAATTAGGTACCTATCGTGAGCAAATTCAAAGTAGCTGAACAATTCTTTATCCATTTGGTTTTTATTTATTTGTTTCTTATTGTCTTAAAATAACTTTGATGTATTAATTAAGTAGTGTAAAAAAATAAATGTTACCAATATAATTTTAATGCAGCTAAAGTATTTTAATGACACTGAAATAAGATTTATGAAATCTTGTTAACAGATCACAAGCATCACGTGAAACTTATTGAATTGTGAGGGTTTTACGGATCGAATGAAAAGAGGTTTTGCGAGTAGTAACTCGAAGGCGTCCATTTATAATAGTCCACGTATTTTTATAACAACGTAAAAGTTATCATTCCTGTGTTGTTGTACCTGCGGTGGAACTTAAAACCTATCTGATACTTTTGTCCATTAATTTTAATATTTTGTTTTAATTAATTTAAAGGATTGAAACAATAAACGCAATTTTAGTTCATAATTTCCAAAAAAATACATAGTTCATTACGATATCGAAATGTTTAGTTTTTAGATGTCGAGCATCATCCGAAACGCATTGAAAATGAAACTTCAAAACGCCAAGTTGAACCGTGATTTAAGGGCATACTTAACAAACTGCCAAGCTAATAATAATTGTTGTGTTGGTGAAAAAAACAATTAGCGCATTACAGTATATATCTTTCTATTTGTCTAATCTGGCTACAATTAGGTACGGATTTTGAACTAGGGCTAAACTAGGTAGCTACATACATAGACGACCAAATTAAATTTAAATTTACAAAGCAAAGTTCCACTGTAAGTAACCCCACTTGCAGCGGTTTCGGCACGGGCTATCCGTTTCCCAAAACATCCGTTCCCAAAACACCCGTTCCCATCACCACCTTTTCCCAAATAATCCGTTTCGCAATATAAGTGCTTCCCAAAATATGCTTTTCCCAAAATATAAGATTTAGCTTGATATCCGTTTCCCAAAAACACCTATTCCCAAAATGACCGTTCCCTTTACTACAGTTTCCTAAATAATCCTTTTCCCAAAACACCCGTTCCCAAAACACCCGTACCCAAAACACCCGTTCCCATAACCACCTTTACCCAAATAATAATTCGTTCACCGATAAAGATTTTACCCAAAAGTTAAGTTGATGCCAACTGTATAAAAAATAATCTGGAATAAAATTCATAGGGCGTAAGTTTACATGTACAATCTACATCTACACTAATATTATAAAGAGGAAAGTTGGTTTGCATGTTTGTAGTATCTAACTATAGTCGCTTTTTCTGTCTGTCGTGTTGTATGCTTAAAGCTAAAGATACTTTAGGCGACATTTGTCGTGCGATATGTCGAGTGATGTAGCATTGGTCATGACTTGACACAGCGTCTTGACATTTTTAGTGGGCGTTATAAAGAAGATGAAATAGTTTTTTAGAGGCTATATCATTTTCCCGATGCTTAATTATTAAATTAGAAGTTTGAGTATGCGGCCAAAAAGAAAAACTGCGGCCAGGTTTATTATTTGCCTTTCAGAATTACAGGTGTCATGAGTCATGAGCGACTAATCTTTTGGCATCTGGTTGATATGAATACCGGGTGTTTCGACATAGTGGTGTCATGAGAAACGGATATTTTGGGATTACGGGTGTCATGAGAGACGTATCTTTTGGCATCTGTTTGATATGAACACCGGGTGTTTTGACATAGTGGTGTCGCGAGAAACGGATCTTTTGGCATACTTTCATTTGAAGAAACTGATATTTTTGACCGGGTGTTTTGGGAACGGATGTTTTGGGAAACGGATAGCCCGTGCCGAAACCCTTGCAGCAATACTTTAAATCGGTACTTTAGTATGACTAAATCGGGATTTAGGACAATATGTCAGGGCTTAAATGTTTAAACATGACCTAATTGAGTCACTTGCATTATTAATAAACTTACCTGTTCTGGCTGGCACTCCTTTTTCTTTGGTAACATCAGTGACGTCTCGATAGAAATAGAAGGAAGCTTCCTACATTTCCTAAATAAGACCATGAATACTTCATGAAGGGTATGCATGCATGATTTATGCATTACCAAACCCATTATAAGTTTTCTTACGCTCCGTTGTGGTGACTTGTTTTCACAACAGGCCTTAACTATGTTTTGATTCGAATACCGCAGAGAAGACTATACTGAAACAAAACAAAGTATAGTTTTGTATGTACCTATGACTCTTTATTGAACATAAAACAGGTGAACATAACCCTAAAGGGATATCTATTTGCCGGTTAGCCTCGAGCGATTGACAGGTTCTTCTAAACGAGTGGATAATAAACAGAGATAATTAGTAAGTAGCCAAGACATGAAATAAAATAACACTAACCTAAATATATAACAATACTTTGAAACGCACAGAAATATAAAAACGTAGTAGGTAGGTACCTACTTAAATATAATGTGTAGATAAGCATTTGACTTCACTTCAGTGCCCAGGGGTATTTTATCCACTAAAAAAAATACCATTCATATTGTATCCGATTTCAAGAGAATATGATTTGAATGTGTTCTATCAATCCGTTGTTGAAGTCAAATAATTTTGACTTAAATATCTACAGAAGAAATTAAGTAAGTTAATTTCAGTTAGAAGATAAGTACTAATGGAGTTCGTCGTCATTTGATGCTAGAGCCTTTAATCCACGCCTTCGGCGGCATCGGCTTTTGCCTTGCTGAACTCATTTCGTACCTAAAAATAAAAATGTACCTACCTCATTGGTGCAAGCCTTTATTTCCTCAGAAATCAGGTTATGAAATTAAATTTTCTTAATTTAAAACCCCTAGTGCCTTATTTCAAATACCTCCATTCCACGTGACTACCCTAAATACGGGTGCAATGCAGGTAGGTATGTATGTATTTTTCGAAATAAGAATTTGTTCAGATTTTAGTCCTAAATGTAAATCTGTCGCCCAATTTCAACAAATCAGTGGGCCGAAGACCCTAGAGCGTTTATTGCTGATTATACTTTACATCATCCCTTTTACACTCATTTGCACACGCCTTATCCTAGGGGGTGATATCTGATTTTTATAAGATACAAAATAGGAGGACTGCAAATGGTGATACCTACCGTATTGTATTGACAACATTATAATAAGCAGTATTTCCATAAAAAAAATCAAATTCTGTCCCTTTAATGTCTAATCTTAAATGAAACGGAGTAGTCTTACTTCCGCTTTTACTCAAAAATATTAATAACAGCCTTGTCACAAATAAATAATATTTGTCGTGATATTGGATTGATTTGGATTATTAACTAAGATTAATTAATTGAATTGCTATTAACTTTCCTAAAAATTAAAATGGTACTTGAATACTTATTAATTATATTATCATACTTAAGAATCCACTTCTAACACCATTGACCAAAAAAAAAAATTGACTTGGTGGTTATTTTATCTGTCAAATATGTAAAACAGCTTGGCGTCATGTACCTACCTATGCAAGTGGCTAATTTATGCACGCATGTTCAATTAAACCACTATGACATTACGTATTAAAAGCTATAAGTACTTACTATAAGTAAGTGTATGATGGAGATCTCGTGCATGCTAAATAGGTTAACTGCTAGACTGATGATATAGTTATTAAGTATTCTCATCTGGGGTTGAATAGTTTCAGTAAATGTACAATGTTATTATGCGAATGCAGGCGAGTATCTATCAGTGAGCACAGAGTTAAGATATGCGTAGGGTTGGCACTTTATTTAAACGCGTTAGACAAAAATTTCGCAACTATTCATAAAAAAAATTAACAGCGAAAAAGAGAGGATAGACGAACGATGTTTGACAAACTAGGAGAAAGAAGTGAAAAAAAAAGAAACTCTTATTAGATAGTAAGTATGTCGATTTGTCTGTCTGTCTGTTTATTATTACTTCGAAGTACCTAGTTGTATGTAATGGTATTAGTAGTAGGTACTTTTCAATAGAACTTGACAATTTGAATATCAATATTGATCATATTTGCAGCGTAAACAACAATAAATGACTATTGAACAATAAACTACCGTGAGACTCACTCATATTGAAAATTTTTACGAATAACTCACGTTTATTAAATCGGCTCCTAGATGAGGGGCTACGAATTAGCCAGAAACAAGTCAAGCTAAGCTCGATTTAATAAACGTGATTTATTCGAAAAAATTATCAACATAAATAAAGGACTAAGGAATGTCTAAAAAAATACATAAAAGTATTGTATTGTATTGTATTGTATGACTCTTTATTGCACATAAAACAATGAAAAAATGAAAAATGAAATGAAAAGTAATGAGAACTTTAAGTTTTGTAATTTTGTTTGCAACCTCATATCTTAACTAACAACTACTTATAGAGAACTCACCGACGAGCTTCAGCTATAAGTCACTAAATAAAATCCTCACTAGGAAATAATGAAACGCTAATGTTCTGTAAAAACGCTAAACTGCACGGAACAGAAAGTATCTATCTTCAGTAACCTAATTAACTTAAAACAAAAGCTCAGAAAAGACAAACTTCTCTGAAACAATTAAACTCCAACACTTAAATAAGACGCGTAAATCTGTTTGATCGGGTAATAGTTTAATTTCATCGCTGACTTAATAACTGAAAACCCTTCAAGTCTTTGAAGTAAGGCTGTGTCGAATTAACAGCTTCTTTGTATGAAGAGCCTGTTTAATGGGCCTTATTAATTTCCGATGGTGATCGATCAATCACCCTCCCGGCGCGCGGCACCTGTCACCCAAACGACATTATTTAAATTAAATTTCAAATTTCATTTATATTCTTATCTCCAGTGAGAATAAATTTAAGGGAAAATTTTCGGTATTTTTACATAATTCGCAGTTAGATCTCGGAGTGTTTGGGTAGATAGATTGCTTGTTCAATTTTGTGATTACCAACCGCCGTTAAATGGACTTCCCGCTTAGTTAATTAGGTATCGTCGGTATCTGTTTAAAGAGGCCGCTCCAGCGGTGAACTATGCGAAGCGTGTGTAGTTCTGCTAGCGGTTGTTTTAGGAGCAGGATTTTACTTTCTTGTTCAATTTTGTGATTACCAACCGCCGTTAAATGGACTTCCCGCTTAGTTAATTAGGTATCGTCGGTATCTGTTTAAAGAGGCCGCTCCAGCGGTGAACTATGCGAAGCGTGTGTAGTTCTGCTCAGCGGTTGTTTTAGGAGCAGGATTTTACTTTGGTGCCGCAAATTGATATTGAGATACTTTAAATAATATTTGCAACCAACCCACAATCTGTTAATTACGTCGCCTTGTGATACAATACAGTGAGCAATAAACCCGCTCGGATTCGAAACATCACTATAAATTTAACATCACAAGATACAATTGAGTGCAAATAGTATTTTCACTCCAAGAACATTCGTATTTTCGTTGATAAGGCCGCAGATCCAATCCTGCGGTCTCTGGCGCCGCCATAACACGCGAGCTCTCGGCGCCCTCAGTTTTCTAGGTTAAGAGGAAATGGAGCGGTCATATTTTGTATGGAAACGTAGTCCCCTGATTCCTCGCTGGATATTACCCGTAGAACAATGATTTTTTACATCAAAAATCTAATGATATATTAGCATGTTCCTATGTTTTCCTTTTTTCCTTTATTTAATTATTAAAGGAGATATTAACCTTCAAAAACACGAAAAATTGGTTAGTTTTTTCCGTTGTGTTCAAACCCCTAGAAACCAATTGTAACACAATTATATCAAAATATAAGAACATAGAAACACAGTTATGACATTTTATTTAAATTTAATGACAAAACATATTGTTTGTTGTTCGTCTTTATTATTCTATTCAATGGTTGGTACCTATTTATGATTGACAAGTATTATAATATATCATCAAAAATCCCAAATTCACTTCAATTTGAACCATGTTTTACATAGAATGTCGTGTAATGCAACAAAAGGACTAATGCGCTTCTCTCATTTCTTTTGTAACATTAGGAGGAAAATATTCCGCATCGCTAATATTTTTCACAGGGTAGTTAATGACTTGCGACGGAGGTATGGCTGCAAATGGGTGTTCAGGTAAGGTACAGAGATTAATGTATTTGATATCGTAGAGCCCCTTATGGAGAAATTCCCGCAGTTTGGCTCGCTGCCCGTCTGCGGTCGGAAGCACCTATCGCTTTTTAGTTTTGGTATTGGTAAAAATGTTTCTATTCCACTTTGGCATGTGGTTCCTTGCGGGTTTTATAAAGCTACCTCTAGCCTTCTATCTGGTAGTTTGTATTAGATATGGAGTTTGAGATATTTTTACAACGACGACGGGTTCAATCCCCGATGTTTATCTATATATAAGTAAGTTTATCCGTTGTCTAGTACCCATAACACAGGGTTTCCTAGTTTGGGACTAGGTGATTGGTGTAAATGTCGTCCAGTGATATTTAAAAAAAAATATTTAGGGTCATTTCGCCGGTTCGCGTCCATCCCCCAGTTCGCGTCCATTTTACGTATCTTCCTTTGAAAATCCTCGAAAATAAGTAAACTAACACACCAATCAAACAAAAAATATTTACCGCTTCTACCTCAATGTATGACGCACATGCACAAATTAACAAAAGATCCGTGCGTTAATACCAATACCGTAAAAAAAAATAGTTAGTTTCGGCTGCTGAACAAGGGAGCACTTCACGCGGGATATTTAGATAAAAAATAGCGTGCAGCGGTGCGTTCGATGGTTAATTTCTTATAGTTATCTGTGAATTTTAGGACACATAGCCGTTTCTAGACTTTGTTAATGAAAAAAGGAATAAGATTAATTATGACTGTGCTTATTTTTTTTTCATTTAACTGTTAAAATAAGGTGGACGCGAATTGATCCATCGGATTTACAAAACTTCCAGTTTGCGTCCACTGTGGACGCAAACTATACCCACAGACGGGAATGAGAAACCAATTTGCGTCCACCATTTTTGTTCAATACACTTGCTTGTGAAATAATTAAATATGCATTGTTTATTATAACTGTATTTTTTTTTCAATTGGGCTATGTTTATAAATCGATTTTTAAAATAAAGGAGTAAATTCTTTGTTTTTTATTTTCTATTTAAGAGGAGTTTTTCTAAGACAAAAAATATGGAAAAGATAACATACTCTCTGTGTCTCAAATGTTGGCTGTAAGAGATCCCTTAAGGGATAAGTCCGCGTTTGTACTTTACCGTTTTTCTTGAATTTTTTGTAAGACTTCTTATTTTGTAGAATAAAGTGTTTACTTACCTACTTAATTTAAAGAAAGTTAAGTGAAATTAAAGAGACGAGTGGATTTATAAGATAACATACATACAACATACCTAACATACTTATGTTCCCAAACGGGCTAGGCAGAGCATACGAAACGTGCTTACATAAATACATATTCTCACGCCTGTATTCCCATGAGGGGTAGGCAGAGTACATGAATTCAGAAATTCAGTGCCATGTTTAGCTAAGTCAGGGTAAGCAGATGGTTAAACGTGATATTGCAGTGACAGGTTGCTAGCCCATCGCCCACTATACACTAACCCTTTCCCAGAGTCGACTCTTACGACACCTACGGGAAGAAAGGGGGAGGTGCTATTCTAACCCGGCACCACCAACACGGGGCGCGAAACGTGACATAGACAAAACCATGATTATGACTATTTCACGCTTTGCAGCCCCTTTCTATCTAGCATAATTTTAGATTTGATAACAGGTGGAGGATGTAAAACAGTGACAGGTTGCTAGCCTGTCGCTTAAGGCATACCTGAACCTTGTTGAAAATTTTACAGATAACTCACGTTTATTAGATCGATTTTAACTCGACATGTTTCCGGCTAATTCGTAGCCCTTTCATCTAAGAAGTCGCGCGAAGAGAGCGGAGGCACGCAGTGCGCGTTTGGCAGCAGCAGCCGCCGCGGCTCCTAGATGAAGGGCTACGAATTAGCCCGAAACATGTCGAGCTAAACACGATTTAATAAACGTGAATTATCCGTAAAATTTTCAACATGTGTGAGCCTCACGGTAGTTTAACATACCTGAACCTATTTTTTTTATATTTGTAAGATACATAAATACAATACACATAACATGCAATGAAGATGCTATTACTAATACTGTAAAACATCATACTTACACCACGCTTTTAATCCCAAATGGGGCAGGCAGAGCACATGAAACGTTACATTGACAAAACAATGACTAACGTTTCGTGGCCACTTCTAGCATATATTTTTTTCGATTTTAAGGTGGCAGGTATAATAGTGACAGGATAGCCTGTCGCATAATTTTAAGTTCAATCAATGTTGAAAAGCATTATTTTTAAGTGTTTTTTTTTATATAATGTCGATTTTTAATATTTAGTTACATTTTTCAATTTAATAATAAATAGTAAATAAATGAAGAAATTGTTAAAATACATTTTTTCTTGTCAAATACAAAAAAACACCCCTATATTCCTATTCAAAAGTGGTGGACGCAAACTGGTCCAGGGGTGGACGCGAACTGGATTTTGTGGACGCAAACTGGGTGAAACGCCTATTTCTGAAGTTTTTCTCTTTAATAAAAAACATACGATGTTTGGAACAAAACTAAAAATTGAATCTCAAAATAGACTAATATAATGATCATATGACATAAATACTTCGTAGAAATTAGTTATAGAACATTTTTATTTTTGCTGTCAAACTTGCCAACTGCACTAAATGGACGCGAACAGGCGAAATGACCCTAGATCAGCAATCTTTTTCAACTTTACTACATAGGACTATACCTACATAGAATTTCAGATAGGTAGGTACTATTATAATCATACTAAGTAGGTGCGTTAATTAGTGTTTACATGTCATGTAAAAGAAGTATCTTCATATCTACTTCTAAATAAACTGCGTAAGAACTGGTAATTAGGTACAAAGAGATAATATTATTTTCAAGTAGGTACCTACGTACCTAACACCTAGCGTGTTCTGCTGACAAGATAATTTACTTCGACAAATAAAAACCTCACCAGAAACAATTAGGTACACCAATACGAATAAAGTAGTCCGACCAGAGTGATAATGGCCCATGAAAAAAAGGTTTAATGGGATCTGAAATCATTTGGGTATAGTTTGGAACTCCAAGAGGTAAGGTTTACACAACAACGGATAAACGATACAATACAGCCTGTTTTATTACACGAAAGGGGAGTAAAAATAACGGTGTAATGTTTCGCGATCCAGTGACGACTTATTGGGCAATTACTGTAATCGGGCTGCTATGGTGCTGGATACGATTGACTAGATATTATTGTATTATATTTTGATGTAACGTGAATATGCTCGTATGTATCTTAAAGTAAGTTAAAATCATTGGACTCCTGGTACGTTAATATAGCTCTTAATTTCTGGCCCATTCGTGGCAGATGACAACGTAGAGTACCTAATGATAGACGTTTATAGTGTTTCTAATGACCTCAATACTGATTTAGTATTGATTGCATTTAATTTGAAAAAAATAAATAGAATAAGGACATGCGAAAGTAAATTTATCATTTAGTCGTGATTACCTATGTTTTTGGCAAGAAGGCAGGTAAAATATTGCGGAAAAACATAGAGGTTGAGTACTAGTTTTTGGGTCGTAAGTGTATTTGTGATATTTTTACGGTTCTCTGAAACAAGTCGAAATAGCCAAAGTCTACTGAAACGAAGTCACGAAAAATAGTTTGTCCAATTCTCACGACAAAACGTTTCGTATTAAGGGGTACCTACTTGACTGGCAAGTTGAGACTGTGTATCCTTCAATGGGATTAACGTTCCTCAATTTTTCACTTACAAATTTTAATGAACGATTACAAGCAAAGCAGAAAATCTCCATTAGGCATTGCACCTGCCAGCTTCTAGGTATTTAAATGAAAGCAAGTCTACCGGTGTCACGGCGGAAACGACATCAGCGCGACGCAGCTGCGTCGTACCTCATTCCCCGTTTATCTACTTACCTTAATCATATTTTTTGTCAAATAAAAGAAAAACCCACCTCCAACAGAAGCCTTTGATATTATTAATGTAAGTGTAGGTCCATTGGATGTGTTGGATAGGTTTATTTATATAAATGAAGCGTCGAAATGAACCATTGTGTTGAGTCATTGATTAAAAAGATGAATTTTATTGAATATTGTTAAAACTTGTGAATACTTTCACAAGAGGCGTAATTTCTACAAACGTATGTAGATTGACGGTTAGAAGTAGAATTAAAATGAATTAAGTAAGTTAATTCAAATTATATTCCTCGATTTGTTAACTTACTAGGAATCGATGCTACTCGTAATAGTTGGGAATAATATCTATAAATTAAACAGCAGTAGCTATGAACACAAATGGTTCATTAATAAACATTTTGTGCTTAAACTCGATATAAATATTTCATTCACAGTAGTGATAATACTTAGTACAGTTTTATCTCAGCTAAAATGACTAGGTATCTAAACCCGTGTACGGCCAAGTGTAATGATATGTTTAGTCAGTTTCAAAATTATCTACCGTACGCTCTTAAGCCGGCGTAACGAGGTCGTGAGACTTGTAGGACATATTTTTGAGAAGTTCATACCGACACTTATTTTTGCACTTGACCGTACTTAGACCAAGCTGTTTCTTGACGTCAGCGTTTTCTTGTTACGTATTATTTTTGCATGATTCTTGTTGCTCGTCCTTCAATGACGCTCACAGTGAAAAAATAGCCTGGTCTTTGTATATCCTCTTTGGATATGCCTTAGTGTTTCTAGTTAGTAGTACTTAGTTGCTTTCTAGGTTTCTCCGAATATCAACTTTGTGCTCGAGTTGCTTGATGTTTTCAAAGCCGGATAGATGGACGCACGATATATTTTCAGGCCGTTCAGCTTACCTCCTATAATATCAAACGCCCTCTCACAACTTCGGTAAGTAAACAAAAAAGTGTGAATAAACCGAAGCCGTTTAAGCGAAAACAAACAACTTAAAAGCCAGTCACAGAAGTCGGTTCGCGTTTTTTGCAAACAATAACAAACTTGACCGTGCAATTGGAAAAGGCTCGATGCTATTAATTGTCCCGCGAGTAACAAGGGGTTTTTGTGAAGTCGCACTTGTAGGGCCGAGAGGCGGTCGATGGCGGGCGGGGCGCCGTGCCACAGGC
>BHDV01012944.1:321968-369293 GCA_005406045.1 Adoxophyes honmai
TCTTACGACATCCACGGAAGAAATGGAGAGGTGTTATTCTATCCCGACACCACACGGAAAATCCTTAAATCTAACTTACAATAAGATTTTTTTTTAACGGGAGGTGCCCAAAGTGTAAATTCTTATTTCGCTGATAATTTAAATCAACACATATCCAGTAGTTTTTGGAACTTAACATGACTTTTTGGCCAAACCATGCGCATGGCATCTTAAAGTAACTATTCAGGATTCATACAATAAAAAAAAATAAGCTTCAAAAGCTTTCCAACAGAATTCTGGCACTAACAATAACAAAAAAAGGGGAAATTCATTAAAAGTCGAAATTTGCTAATAACTCGGAAACCATGCAACTTTTATTAGAGTCATGTGAGGCTGGTTCGATGGCTTTTTGGCAGACCTACCTCCAGTGTCAGGTTAACGTGTCACTTATGGGACACCCTGTATAACGCTCTAACAGTCGACGCTGCAAGGTTTACGGCGTTAACTAGGACAGCTTTTGAATTTTGAATTTGGTAATAAATTGGATAGACTCATTTGAATGTTTGGATATATGTTGGTATATCTAACTTTTAATGAAATGAGAATGTTATACCTATTACTTACTCGTACGGTAGCAAACTATTCAAGTGGGAAGCTATTAATACTACCTTAATTGTACAATTTACTTTGTTTCGATCTGTCTAGTCACTTATCAACCTCCGACACAAAGTCAGTTTTTTTTTCGTCATTCGTTCGTTCGTTCAGTTCTTCTCTTTCTACAATTTTATATACGGTTCATTATTTAAAATTAAAAAAAACACAGCATTGTGTGCAGCAGTAGTTGTGCATCGAAAAAGTTTGAAGAACTCGAAAACGTTTAGCAATTCATAACCTAGATCATTAAAAAAAAACATCACGGCTGTATTTCCAAATAGGGCTGAGCGAATACGATACAAAATGCCACATAGAAAAAAATACAACGGTTTCGCTCTTAGTACAAGTTTTGGTTCAAAGTTAAATATAAGGGATAATGGACATGTTGGTAGTTAGTCGCCTAAAGCATACCTTAATCCATTACCTTAGTCGGCTCTTACGATATACATGGTACTAATGGAGAGATGTAATTCTAAACCCACATGGGGTATAAAGGATCACAATAGCAAATTAGTGGAGATACAAAACTAATATTATTTAAAGCTCTATTGGCATGGCGCGATAGCTTTCAAACGCTTTACTAGTTGGGAACTCGTGCAAGTTTCAGTTGGGAATATTCGGTTGATCCTCGAAATCGACTGAGCCCAGCTGGCATTAGTCGCGCCACTGGACGCCAATGCTTTACTATTCTATTGGTGCTCCGAATTACGGGAATAAACACGTTTTTGCGCTTGACGAGTTTGCTTTAGCCGTCAGTTTGCTTCACTATGCATTAGAAAGACCAGCTGCATGGAGCAGAGATAGCTTAGGGCTTATGAAGAATCTGTTGTGATAAATTTCTTCTGTGATAAGGTTCTTCTTATGCAGTTTCGAACGATTAATTGTGTGTTACCTTAAACCAGTAGCTAAATAGGGTAGGCAGAGCATAGGAAACGCTTATTTCACAGTTAATATGTACCTTAGAAGTATTGGAAGAATGAAACTTAATTTACAAGAATATTTAATGATAATACGTTCATACTCTACCAAACAGTTAACTTGTAACGATGGTCTTTATAAAAACATTGCTATCGAACGACTAAGATTTATAATCGTTACATATTTATTAGGTACCTATTGCATTGACTGATGCGTACACATAGAAACGAAATCATCCACCCACCGCACTTTTTTAAAATAATG
The DNA here is from genome assembly GCA_005406045.1 of Adoxophyes honmai. Classification (NCBI taxonomy): domain Eukaryota; kingdom Metazoa; phylum Arthropoda; class Insecta; order Lepidoptera; family Tortricidae; genus Adoxophyes; species Adoxophyes honmai. Next base: position 323,784 of record BHDV01012944.1, read on the forward strand.
TGGAATGTGATTCAGTTAATTAAACCTAATAAGTAATTAAACACTATTTTAAAATAACCTATGACAATTACCTGACTTGTCCTATCAGTAAAAAGCCAAAATGTCGACCCACAATTCCTTTGTCAAAGTGTGACGCGACACGCGCGTTTATGTACCAAGTCAAATAGATTTGGAGCAGTTTAAAAAGTCGCACCTTTTGCAAAAGTGGAAGCCTTTGGAGCGTAGGCGAGAGGTGTCGCTATCTACGCTATGACGTGGGCGTCTAGGGACGTTAAAAATACATTTACCCTACCCGTCTTTGTGCGTATAAATAGATATTATGGATAATTTCACGCTAAAATTATGTATTCAGGAATAAGCACTTACTTAATATGGTGGCGGCTCGTCCCTTTGTCGTACATTATTTCTGACCTCGTGATAAAGACAAAAAAATCACAGCGTTCTTTTATCACTCACTAGCTGTGCCCGCGACTCCGTCCGCGTGGAAAAGTGACTTTGGGTAATTTTCCCCGTTTTTTCCACATTTTTCAATGTTTCTTCGCTCTTATTAAGTCGCAGCGTGATGTTATAAATAGCCTAAAGCCTTCCTTGATAAATGGTCTATCCAACACAAAAAGATTTTTCTCAATTCGAACCAGTAGTTCCCGAGATTAGCACGTTAAAACAAACAAACAAGCAAACTCTTCAGCTTTATAATATTAATAGTATAATAATAGTATAGATAAGTAGATATGTTCATCTTCTTGTCTGGCACCCAAATCAATTTACACAACTCTAGGAATTTTGGCATGCTGGTTGTCGATGAACTTTAAATTCTGAAAGGGCGAGGCAGTTTTTACGTAACGTCACTTGCAGCATTATATTAAATCTCCATTTAGTCCTCCTAAAATTCCGATTGAAGACACTGTTGTTCAATTAAATTTATCCAGCAGCTACTGGTGCCAAACAGATAAAAAAACAAACAAAAAGATGAAGTCGCTTTAAAATTCAGGATTGTCACACCCCGTCACATACTGCTTTACATGTATCTGTACTTAGAAGTATTTTTAATTCAAACCCGACCTGAAAGCAGGTCGCGTTAGGCCGGGCCTAAACGCGCGTCATCACTCGTCACAGACCTTTGTGCTGGCCGCTCCGAGCACAACTCCGCTCGAGTGCGATGTTAAGTGCATCAACTTGTTTTTGTTCATTTCACTTTCATGCCCTTACGCTTCTTTGGGTAATCCACAAAAAGACCGTTAAAAGGTCGTAGAATTTTACAAAATTAATTACTTTTATGAGATAGCCCGAGGTTGAGCACCTTGTTTGCTGCAAAAGAATCCGTAAATTAATCTCATTAAAAATTTATTTTACTGCGAAAAATAAAGGAATACCTACGTAAACAAAGAACGCTTGACCAAACTGAAACGCGCTTTTGAAAACTTTATGAAACACCTCCTTCAGCCCTAAGAAAGCGCACCCTATTTTACACTCTATTGATAGACAACCTTTTTCGTGAATAGTTAAGTTGTCCGTCGAATTTACATTTAGGTCGATGCTGACAAAGGGTAAGACACCCCAGATTGTCACCCCGTGTTAAGCAAGGAGGGGTGATATAAATGAGTGGGGTAGGTTTTAGTTAAAAGGTAACTCACCTGCAATTGATCTTGGGTAACCCCACATTTTTCAGTGGATGCATGCTGCTCCAGTGAAGTGTTTTACATTATCCTTCATGTGTATTATGTGTCCTTTATAGCGTCACTTTACATTTCATACACGGTGCAGTGAGAGTTTATCGTCCGTGCTAGACTGTTTATGACCTGTCAAGATTGAAATTCTTCTCAGAAGAATAGTGTTCTCTTGGGTTGTTATAAATTTCCACGATTTTTGTAGAAGACGATAAAATTTTCAGAGAAATCAAAACATAGTACTAATTTAATAACAGTTACTTTAGGAGCGCGATGCGACGAAACGAAAAAAAGACTTTAGAAAAGGAAATACCTACTAGATCTAATTACGGTATCACTGCAAAGGAACCGGCGGCGCAATACTTCCCGTAAATATCTCTCTGAGCAAATGAATGAAAAATGAGAGACTTTTCAGTCCGAGGAAGGCATCACGGCAGGTGATTTTTCGTACTTAGTCCGGGATATCCGCCGAACGGCAGAGTATTATTAACCACTAACCTGCTAAAAAAGGAAGTGCCCGGTTCCTGTAAAATATAGGAGGTATTTATGCTTCGCATTTTAGTCGCGTCAACGGTCGAATTCACCGATAAATTATGAGGATAATAATAGGCGCTTTTGTGCATTTGACTGATTCAAGCGTATTTTGTTTAACTCTGAGGGTTTATGCGTACAGAAAATAAGTGAATTTCGATTGGTAATATTAAATTAGATTGTACCTATTCGGTGACTAATAAATTTTAGTGAATTTTTGGCTGAAAGTAAGGTTGTATTGTTGCCAGCCTGGATGGGTAATATCCACTAGCCATCTGGCGTGGATTTAAAACTTCAGGTTAATTTGTTGATGTAAGGTACCAAGGTCCATACTTACCAATAGGTAACAATCCTTACTAATATTATAAGTCAGAAAGTGAGTTTGTTTGTTTGTTTGTTTGTTTGTTTGTTTGTTCCGCTTTCACGCCGTAACTACTGAACCGATTGCTTTGAAATTTTGCAGACGTAAAGATAGAAGTCTGGATTAAATAATAGGCTACTTTTTATCCCGGAAAAAATTGATGTTCCCGAGGGAAAACAAAAATATAGTTTGCTTGATAGATCGATATCGATCGATGATAGATCGATATCAATCGATGACCGATCAATAGATGATAGATCGATGGCGCTGTGTGTCGTTTGAAACGAGAAGTTTTCTTATAGTTATGCTTTATACCGCAATATAACCGAGTTCCACGCGGGCGAAGCCGCGGGCGGAAAGCTAGTGGTTAATAACTGCAAAAAAATAAGAGTATCGTTTTATAAGTGATGGCAAAAAAAAAATTAAATTTTTCGCATTTTTGTGACAATGATTAGAATACCTATTATTTATTTATTATGTGTATTTAGATCAAATATTATCACAAACGCTTCTCTATCTACCGTAAAAGCACTATACCCAATGTATTTATCGTTTCATTGATAAGGCTAATCTGGGTAATATTTCTAGAGGAAGAGAAAAAATAACTCAGTTCCGTTTCTCTGTGTGGGAACACTACATGCCCGCTAGAATATGAGACACTAGAAACGTTTTTGATTTAAGTACTTATTCAAGAAATTTAGTAAGGAGGAAATGTCGGTATGCTCTCAATCCAACTCGGTGGAAAGTGCCGTTGAGGAGACTGTAACTGATTGGTTACTCGATAGTTTAATCTCTCTATTCTTGAAAGGACCTAGATAATCTATTAGGAATCGATAACGCCGACAGGAGAGTAAGTTGCGCTGATAGACAAAGAAAGTAAAAGAACTTGTTGTATTTTTGGTACTGTAGATTTTCTTTGAGATTCATTGCTTACATAATGGTTAATGTTGCGTAATAGTAAAGCGATCCTCCATTTAAATATATTTGTAATCTAATTATAATGTTACGTAAAGGTTGAAACAATATTTGCTTAGGTTGCTCAGATTCTGATTACTTTCCTAATTAGATCCAACTGTTCATGAGAAATAAAATGTAATGAGACCTCCTCAAATATTTGTCATCATCAAATGATAATTTCAGGGTTCGCCCACGCAAGTTGCGTAGTAACGCAGGTTCTAAATTAGAGTGGAAATAGATTCAAGGCTTTCTGTTATTACTCTATAGGTAACCCGACGTCGGCAGTCTACGCACATACATACCACCAACACAGTGTTAGTTTTTTTTACCTAAATATTAAATACAGATAAAAAAACTCCGAGTTGGTGCTTTAACATGAAATCTGTGAGGTCACTTATAATTACCATTTTGGAACGATTTGACAAGTCAAATCCTAGTTTTCAACATCGTTGAATTGTAAATAGTATTTTTTACATAAGCAAAGAAACATAAAAATAAAAATAAATAAATCGTTTAAGAGATGGGATCTTAATTTCGTTATAAATATAATTATATGAATTATGTGTATGAACCATTACCAATGTTTGTTGATTTACATTCATTCAAAAGAATAATTCTTAAAAGTAATTATTACAGATTATTCTCATTCATATTTACGTATTATTTAAGTTCTAAGATTTCAAATAAATAATCAACTTTTTTAGGCCCATTACCACTTCCGATTAGCAATACTATTTCTATTTATTATTGTTTACAAAACCGGGATGAAAGTTTACGCAAAACATGTAACTAATCTTAAATATCTAAAATACGCATAGTTAAAAACTAAGACGCCGTGACGTACTCATCAGAAGAGAGGTAGGTACCTAACATTAAAATCTTCAACGAGTAACATTTTCCGCCACATAAAACAACCGTTTCGAACACCAGTGCTAAACTTCAAAGGACAATTTTATCTAAAACAACTTAAGTTGAAGTCCGACTGCGGCTGTAATAAGATTGTACAGCTTTCAAGAGAGAGAATGTAAAATTTCCTTCTACATTAAAACATCATAAATTCAAGCGTTTCTGTGAGATATCTTTTATTTCCTGCAAATATTTGCCGTCGTCTCTGAGATTACTCACGGTTGTTCGAACCGTTTTGGGAACTTTAAGACGTTACTTAAAGTAAAATGACCTTAAGAGGATAGGAGTCGCACCACTTCTCCATACAAACGTAGTCCCCTGTTTTCTCCGTGAATAATGACATTAGAGCAAAATTTTTTTTACATTCTATTTTGTATCTGTTGTGGCTATGCCCCTACGATTTGCTTTTATCGATATTCTAAATAAATAAAAAAATAATAACAATAATTTAGAAAATCGATAAAAGCAAATCGTAGGGGCATAGCCACAACAGATACAAATTTAGAGAAAAAAAAATTCCGGAGAAAACAGGGGACTACGTTTGTATGGAGAAGTGGCGCGACTCCTATCCTCTTAAGGTTTAAAAACCTATCTACTTATGATTATGAAAATAAAATTCAAGAAGGTACCTACAGTTAAACGAAAGATATCTTTACCTGGAAAAACGATGCGCAATCTTACCTTAAGCGCTTAAAATTTATATTTATATACCTATTATGTACAATCAATGAGAGAGTGAAAAGCCTTGTAAAAAAAATCCTGAAAATGTTCACTATTGACCTTGTGGGAGACAAATGTTCCGTCGCTTTTCATGTCATTGCACCTGTTTTACCTACCTTACGTCCCGTACGCAAGTCCCATGAGTCGGTGCGTACGCATCTGCAATCGTTCGAAATTGCGATGCTACGCGGTTGACTAAGAGCCGTAGTATAAAAATCTGGACAAAATTTTCGTATTTTTTATTTATTTATTTAAATTTTAGGAAAATAAATTCACAGGGGTTTTCAGACGAGTATACCCGACCACGGGTCAAAATATTTATGGTCAATTTCCGGCCACTCTGTATAAAGTTATGTGACACAGTCCGAAAACCTATAATTAAAGAGAAATTAGTTATTTCAAACAAATTACACATCAAACATTCTCAATTGTAATCCACCCTAAGTTCATGACGTGGCCACCAAGTAGTAACTTTAAACACATAATGTACTAACCGCTTGGTTGTTAGCCAGTTTCCCTAAATGGAGTTTGGTATCTATCCTACAAAAGGGTTTCACTACCGAAAATGACGGGTCTTCTCACAAAGAAGCGTAAAATTAACATGATCAAATTTGTTCTGAAATAATAATTATTTGAGACTCATAATAGGACCATGTTGATATAACATTAAGTATTTAATTATTTAACCGTAGTGTTGTCTTAAATACGTGGTTTAAATTTTACGGGTCATTAACACTCACGATGTATACTCGTAGATAAAGGTTCTGTACTTTTCCTGTTCAGATTTATCTTGCAAAGTCCGTCAAACAGCCTTTCGGCGGTTGTAACAACTCCCGGCATCCCGCGTGGACCGCGGGGAATTCTCATTATTCGCGCGCCGGCCATACTCCGATTTTGCTTACCAATAATGTCATTTTGGATTATAAACTGACTATTGATACACAAGATTACTAAATTAAATGGGTTCTTAGTTATGACAGGAAAGGGGAACTTTTGAAAAAAACTTGTACAGACCTACAAGATTTGAACAAAAGGTTTGAACAACCAAAGTGGGTACACTATTCGGCATAGAACTTGGCACGATTTTAGAGAGAAAGTAAATTTGCGCATCGCTTTTACCGAGAAAATTGAAATGCAGTAGAAAACTAAATCTACTTATTAACGGTCGGCAATAAACTTGGCCAGATTTTAAGTAGTGGAAGTGAGTTCGCGCATCGCTTTTACCTGAAAAAAAAAAAAAACGATGCGCGGACTTACCCCCACCACTTAAAATCTAACCAAGTTTATTGCCGACCACTATACTTAATCTCTCGTGAGGTGTCGGTTTTAGAATAATACCACTCTTTTTCTTCTGTGGATGTCGTATGTGGCGACTGAATTCATTTTATCATGACAGTCACAAGTCACTATAAAAGCTACAATACTGAACATAGGTATGTATATTTACGGGTGTTTTACCATTCTACATACTCCAAGTAATTTGCTGCAGTAAAAGAGCCCCTCGCCATAAAATGGAGCTCTTTTCCATTTAAAGTTTGAGTATCGACCCGTTTCCGAAGCATCTCCGACGCAGCCGACTGGCAGTTTCATTTTAAAGTTGCCGTCGAATTTCGTCATACCGGTGCCGTTCAATTAATTCTTCGCTGTTCTTTGTCCAATTTGTTACACCTTTTAAGTTTTTGAAGAAGATTTTAAGAAAAATATTATTGGGCGTTTTAAAATGTTCAGGAAGTGAGGCAGTTTGCTCTCGATATGAAGACGGTCTACTTCAAATCGGGCCTCCAGTTGTCAATCAATATTAGAATTCTAGTCAAAACACTAATAAAGTAGACTAAGTACTGTCGAGAAATAAAGAACAACTTTCAGCAGGTGAAACACGTTTCAATGACATTTTCTCTTACAAGATCATTAACTGTGGCGGTATAGCCACATTCTAAAGTCATGCGTGCCGAAAAGTTGATTTGATACAATTATGAGCACATGATAGATAGTCTTAGTCTTAAGTTCTAGACACATAGTAGGTATATAAGGCAGAGATTTTGTAAATACAATCAGATTATAACCGTCTGACAAAGTGGTTTAATTCACACCCGAAGACTATGGCTAAACTCCAATTAAGTACCAGCAAAGTGTCGATAAATTAAAGATTTTAGAAAGTCTCTTACCTATTTATGTTATTTAGAGACTATCATTTATTAGATACAAATAAGTTCTTAGTTATATTATTATATGCTTTCATGCAATATTCTTATACATTATCCCCTTAGACGGCGGATAAGCTTTTCAATGCTTCGTACGTAACTTTTACAGCGCAAAGCATTTTGGTTATAGGTACGCCGCATTGGTAAAAAATTAAACGGTACCTGTATTTAAACCGTACCTACTGTAACCGTAACGTACATTTAAAACAATGACAACCGAAAGGAAAAATGTAATTAAACATTCTTCTGGTTCCGTGGTTAATGAGTTTTATTGCGGCGTCGCAATTCGAACACAAAGGTCCCAGTTCCGTTGCCACAGTCCTGTAAAGGACTAAAATTGCGGAAATCATTAAAATGAAGAAGACTGACGTTTTATGATGGAATTGTTTCCATTCAAGGCTATTACGCGCTTTATATGTAAAAATTGCTGTTATATTAATTTCAAAAATATTCACAAAACAATTAGTTATCAACTTATCAATGAATATACAAACGTGTCATGAATACAGTTAAAATTGACCTGTTTATATTTTATAGTTTTATGTTATATTTTGGATATTCATACTAAGGTAAAATAAAATCCCGATTTAAATTTATGGACTCTTCAAATTTAAGAAGACTCATTGAAGCAAATGAGGCGTTACCTCATCCCGTTAGCTGAATAAGAAGCACTTGATTTTGCCCTGTACATAATTATGCGAAAGTTGAAATGTACATATTTAATGATATAAAGTAACTTAATTTAATTATCGAAAAGCCATCTTAGAAAACTGATTCAGTATTGAATTTAGTATGTATATGTAGGAAGTATTTGTGTCAATAAACCTCTTGTGGCACCTGTTTTTTTTGTGATACTAGATCTTGTCTTGCTAAGTCTGATACATACATACATCACGCCTGCTCTCCCAAATGGGGTTGGCACCTGATGGAAATTACAAACTAGATATAGGAGTAGTCATACCATAGTCCTGATTTAAGGCACTTTGGCTTTTTGAGGTTAAACTTTAAAAATCTGGTCGAGAAATAATTACACAGCAGCCTCAGTGCTTAGCTTAGCAGAAGTTAATTAGTGGAGGTAGGTGCAGCAGCTGCGAACACTGCAGCTTGAAGGATCTTTGTTTAAGTAAAACAAGAAAGCTAGGTGCTTAGTAAATTGCTGCCTATTAAAAGAACAATAGTGAAGAATCCTAACCTGCCTTAAATAAACTTACCATTTCACATCTACATCACGCTTGGATTCCCAAGTGGGGTAACCTGAGTACACGGAACGTTACATAGTCAAAACCATGGCTACTCTAAATTTCGTAGCCACTTAAACTTTAAGCCAACAAACAAAGGTCTAATTTAGGTATAAAAGAATTACCATCTCGTACAGTCGAGTTCATAAATATAATGAGCTGACAAATGCCAAATATGTAAACTTTTGCACCTAATTGTCAATGTCATAAAGGTGTACAGATATTTTTGAATCCTCAGTTTTGCTCCTATATTAATGAACTCGACTGTACAAAAAACATTACTTGGCATGCTTTGACGTAACGTAACAATGTCATAATCATAATAATTAAGGCATAATAATAGTAAAATGGTCTTAGTGTACCTGTGATAAATAGTCAGTGTTTCATAGAAGTTGCTGCGAAGCATGAAATATTCATGGTTTTGTCTGTCATTATTTCGTGTGCTCTTCCTACCCCGTTTGGGAACAGAGTCGTGATTGTCGTTGGTGTATGTATTCTATAAATCCGATGCGAGTTCCATCTGTGTCGGTGGATGTTGAAAGATACCTAGAATATCTATGTAGGTACATTTTGTGGCATTGCATGTGACACATCTGTACTGGTAAGCGGTCAATGCGTTTAGCATTTACGCTTGAGTCCGGGATATCGTAGATTTATAACATAACTGGTGTTCTTAGTGAGATTTTCTAGTAGTTACGGGTATTAAAATATTGTATCTGAAATAAACTAAAATTGACGAAAACGTCGGTTACGAGTACTTGCAGCTTTGACAATGAAATGAATTTACTTTTTATTTATAATGTGAGAATTTATATTTTGGCCTCATTGAAACCTGCTTAGTGGATGTCAATGTGCTGAATATATTTTGTGCTTGAAACTTTGAACTTACATTTTGTATTTCTTGATAAATTTTAATAATCTGGTATTATTGATTTGAAAATTGGTTTAAAGTCATTAAACGATTGAATTCATATATGCAGATATAATAAGATTGTGAGATAAGTAAATATAATGGTGTTTTTATGCGGTGGCGGATACAATGTATTTATTTAAAACGTTTAAGATTTTTAAATCCACCAGGCACCAAAGGCACCAGTTTTATACTATTTCTATACTGCTTCTAATCCATTATTCTGCAACGCCGTACGAAAATCATGCGACAAGGGGAAATAATCGAGGGTTGCACTTTTGAATTCTCAACTGCACTCAGTTGGACAGCTTACTAGTGACGGCATAGTGCTGAATCTTATTATTTTATTCCCTTATATCGTTCTAGATAGGTCACCTGGTGGTTTAGATGACCCATATTTTTTTCAACATGGCCCTGTAGTCTATTATGTTGTTAGCGGTAGTTTAGAACAAAAACAATGATAGAAAAAATCGTATTTTACAGATAAAATAGCAACATTTAGACCCTAACGTGATTAACTTTGCAGATAATAAAATAACGTTCAATAACCTTCTTGGCATGAAAGTGAAATGTTTTGTAGAGCGTTAGATCAAGTTGTTCCCATTTATCACATAGACGATTAGATGTACCTAAGTGTAACGTTGATGGATGACTAGGCAACGGTTTCGTGCAAGGAAGGTTAAAGACACGATTTTCAATTGCCGTTGTATGTGTATAGCTTGAAGATAACACGGAGACGGTAATTGAATGCCGTACTGTCATTACGCTAGTTGAATTAAAGTCAACTGTTGCTCTCTGTTGTTGTTGTCTGTTCTATTGTTGCTTCGAACTTTAGAACTTGTTGTATTTCAGTTTGCTGGCTTTAGCCACAAAACATTTTTTTTGGACGCCTTTAAGGACGGAAAGGGTTGGAAATTGATGACATAAATCGTAACAATTATACGATATTTTGAAAATATACAATGTATAATAAATTATGTGTCCCTTCGTACAACTACTCATTTTTGTTAATATATAAATGTAGGATTATCTAACATAGGAATAAGTGACAATGTAACTAACCATGATTATGAAATAAATGACATTGATCTTAAAAATATATATATATAAATTATACTGTACATGATATACCATAAAATAGGCAAATTATGTTAAAGTACATTTTAGGCGTTAGGTACCTGACAGTACGTGGAACAGTCACGGTTCCTTCTATGTAACATTTAGTGTGCTCTGTCGATATAAAATACAGACGTGATTGTGTGTATAATAAGAAAATCATAGGTTACTGATCAGTGCCAAGTTACAGGAGGTGTTAGGTAAATTTACTTTCACTTAGGCACGTACCTACCTAAGTGAAAATAAATACATTAGTATAGTATGGCCACCGTTATGGCTCTCAAAATAATTAATGTTAAAGAATCCACAGCTAGGTACTACAAATGTTAGCTCGGCGATACATTTGCGCCGAATCCCTAAGTACTGCCTATCCAAGATCAAGTTCGCAACCCGTTAATTATTCTATTTGCTTAACACTTTGATTCGACGCTGTTTGAAGAAACGAGTGCCCGGCTTCCTCTCAAACGATATTCCTTATACATATTTAAGAAGTCCGAAATGAGCAAGACGGAAAATTTGGGGTCTGAAACATACCTACGGAGATATATCGAGGGTTCATTGAATAAAATGTCATGCGGACGGGTTTCATCCCTTTATTATCATGTGGGACTGATGTCCAATGATAATACAGCCCTTTGCATTACAAGGCTTGCCTTATACTTGAAGGTACTTGAGCCGAGCATGACCATTATTCCTTTCAAGTAGTTTCGTTACCGACGTTACCGTGGGCATTTTCACGAGTATCCTAGAACGACTTAAGAAGGAAATGTTTTCGTTTGTAGATTATGGTGAACCCGAAGATGAATCTAACGATTGTTGCGAAATGTTAAATAGGAACGGTTTTTTTATAAACAATTTCAAAATTTCCGATGTTTATTTTTATTTTTACGTTTATGCCTGGATAACCTCTGGAAGTTTTAGTATGTAGAAATACGATCTTCAATCTTTATTTGTCTGATAAAATTTGTAACTAATTATAGAACTGTGACGTGGTAATAGGTACCTACAAACAATTGGAGTTTTTTTGAAGTATTTTAAAAGTAGATAGATAATGTAAATAATCATTAAATTCGTATTTGTATTTATTTTAGTCAAGTAGCCAATCACTAGGTCGGCTATGTAAGTAAATACTAAAGCCAAAAATACAAAGAGGCATTTTAAGTCATGAATGATTTTTTATTAATTTTGTTTCAGATCCCACTGCGATGACAATAAATCATAACTGAAAACAATGACAAGAAGTACTTAACCAGGATATCGGGTGGTGATGATAAAGTGATCGCGTTGGTGATGGTGCTATCACCATGGACGAGGCGTTTCTGGGTAACACTGCTCATCTGTTTCATAAGAGAAGGTTAGTAGTTCCTCAGTTTTTACATCATTTTATTCATCTTGCCTTTGATGTGCTCTGTCATGACATGACCTTACTATGTTAGAGTGGGTGACAATTATGGAAGTGTCCCCAAATTTAATTACTCGCTCACTTTCTTCTTCAATCGAACTGAAATTTTGTAGTAATTTCTGTAGATTGTATGTCAATGCAATATCGCCGCTTGGAAAGCAAAATGAGATAAGCAACAGTGTCCTTACACCATACATAAGTCCTTACCCATTTTGCACTTCAAGCGTCGATATTATTATTATGACAACCATGGACATGAGCATAAAACTACCAAGAGACTCACTCATAGTGAAATAAACGGATCGAGCCAATCCATGACCCATCATCTGGAGCTACGCGCCACGGGAGCGGATAGAAAATAACGAAACATGTCGAGTTAATCTCTATTTAAAAACGTGAGTAGATCCGTTCATTGTACTATGAATGGATATGAGCTGGAAATTGGAAATATAAAACAGAAACATAAAATAAAATAATTATGAGTTGTCTGTTGCAATAACATGAATAAAAAAAAATTTTTTCTTAATTTCACAAAAGTAAACTTTGAAAATAAAAGCCAAAATTAAATGCTGAAAATCCGTAATTTCAAGCAGAACATCAGTTTTTTAGATGTAGATCGAAAGTTTTTGTTTACTCTTTACATGAGGTACCTACGTAATAAAATAACGCAAAATGTAGATCACGTTAGTTTTCCAGACCTAATATTTGCACGTAGGCAACACAGTTAGGCTTTATGTACGCAGCTGTAGCCTGTAGCGCGCTCGTAAAGCTGCCGCTATTAATGCCCAATAAAACCGAGCTTCGAACGGTGAAGTAATAATCTACCTATTAATTGCATTTCTATCGATCCTGGTACTGGTATTATTAATAATTTTAAATAGTGAGTGGAAGACTTTCCAGCTGAGCTCATTAAAATGCAGCAGGTGGCGAGTGCACTAAAGCGCTTCTAGCTAAATATTTCATGCGATGGATTATATATTTTTTAATTTTAGAAAACTAGGCATTTGAAAAATATAGTTATATGTGTGAAAAGATTGATGTATTTTAATGAAGTCAAAAATAATTACTGAGTTTTCAAGATTTACTTTGAATGGATGTTTTTATATTTAAAAACAATAGGTACAAAGTGACATAAGGCAGATTTGTCTGATAACAATATAGCTATTCGTTACCGTGAAGACTTACGTGTATTTTTTGTTCCGTATAAATAAATTTTTACTTAGGAGCTTTACTTGACTTTTTTTTTAATTTGTTTGCATTATCAACTGAATCTTTCTTTCTGCCTTAATTTATTGTTCGTTTCATCGTCTAATGCAAAACTTTGTGAGTTATGTCCGAAAACTATTTTTTTGCTATTGTTAGCTATTCGCATTCACTCTCATTGTTTTAAGATCCCGGACACTAAACTTGTCTTGTTGAGAAGTGCTTAGCGCTCTCGAATAATAAGTGACTATTGTACTGGCATATTTTATACTTCGTTTAACTTGGCGCGGGGGTCGACAACCCAGACATTTGCATGCAACCGGAGCGCTGCGGCCGCCCCCGGGGTGCCGGGTGTCAATTCCCAAATACAATTATAAAATCTAGGATCATTATTTCCTTAGGTGCCTTTGTTTTATCCTGTCTTTGGGTTAAATTTAGAGGTTTGAAACTGATACCGTATGACTAAGACAAAAGCAATTGTAAAAGTACCTACCTACCTGGACTGTGGAATGTACATTTTATTTGTTAGGGGCAGCTATTGTATAGCGATGGATATACTTAGTACCCAAAAAGCGTCATGATAACAGAAGCAAAAAATACGTAAAAAATGATGAAATAATTTTGTCTTGAGATAACCTACGGGTTTGTATCCATTATTTTGTACACAACAAAGGCACATACATTTCGGGAAATATTTTTCAGGGGTTTTCAGACGCGTATAAGCCGACCACCGGTTAAAATATTTGTGGTTAATTTTCGGCCATTATGTATATTCTAAATTATTTAGAATACATAACCGGTGGTCGGCTAAATTATTTAGAATACATAATGGCCGAAAATTAACCACAAATATTTTAACCGGTGGTCGGCTTATACGCGTCTGAAAACCCCTGAAAAATATTTCCCGTAATTGTTTATTATTGATCTTGTGGGAGACAAAATCTATTTCATCGCTTTTCTGCTGGTTGACGTCCCTTGAACTCACTAAGCTCTCGCTGTCTAGTCTCCAGAGGTAGAAGTAGAATATTTTATTTTCTTACTCTGTGTGCTTGAAAAACAATTTGACATTTGACTTCGTAATTTTATGCCGCGGCTCGTAGATGTAGGGACTATAACTAACCATAACTAACTAACTGTTACTATACTATAACTAACTTACTTATAGTGTGAAACATGTTGAGGTAAACTCGATTAAAAACGTGAGTTATTCGTTTGTTTCACCATGAGGAGGAGTATACCGGTATCTTTTATCCTTATTTGGAACTGCTAGTCGACATTTAAAATCCTTTTAAGTTTTTCCACAAAGTTTATTCTTATGCACATAGGGAAAAATGGGATTTTATTGCCGAAATGTCCAACTTTTATTATTTGACGCCATTTTTGAAGTTACTGTGAATAATTATAAACATAATACTCCATAAAAATTGTAAAGACGCAGAATCGACCTACATCGCAAACAAAACTACATGTTATAGTTAGTGACATCAGTCCATAACTATTTCATAGGTTATTGATTAGAGTCATACGAAACTCGTGGGTAATTGCTTCATTTATTGCCCGGGTGTTTCTTTCCACACGTTATTATATCTACTATACGATGGGAAATCGCTGGAATACCTATACGTTGCTTAAGCTAATACTTTGTATCTGTATGTTTGTATCTATGTTAGAGTGCGAAGTAGTAAAAAAAATAGCGCTATTGGCCCGAAACATACCGAGGTCATCTCGATATAAAGACGTGAGTGTACCGGTTTATTTGTCTGTACTCATGTTTTCATTCTATCGACAGAAAAGTATTGTGATTTCTAATATTTCCTTCTATATCAAATATCAACGCACCAACAACTGGCGTAAAACATCGAGCGAGAATACGGAAAATGGCTTCACACATTTCTTAGCAAAACCGGGATTCAAGGGGAATATTGATTAAATTACAAAATCATCCATCAATGCGCCTATAAAGGAGATAATTTGTTCCAAAATCAGTGAATACTTCATGTTGTCGGCAAAATAAACTTCGTTACGTCTGATCAACACTTCATTCAAAGGAAAATCTCAAGGCTAAATTGCCCGGTTTGAATAAATTTGGCTTCTTCAATAAAGACCCGCATTTTAATAAAGAGAACTTTTTATCAGACACCCAATTTTCATTGAATTTCGTGCTTTCATTTTTTTGGGGCACCATGGCGTGGCAAACCTTTTACTTTACTTTCTATATATTCTGATACATTCATATAGGTAACTTATTATCCTATTTCGTTTATCTATGAAAATACGAAACTACCCATTCATAAATAAATATAGAAAACCAAATAGGGTCGTGGGAAAGTGGGTCATGTCACAATGCATATTAAAAAAGTAGATACCCAACCAGTGATATTATTAGCCACTGGTTTTTATATTGCTCGTCGCCATTAATAAATTCAGGAATCAAAAAGTATATTTACATAAAATCAAATCCACGAACTGCGATTCTATTTACATTTTATAGATAACAACTGTATTCACGTGCAAGCTGTGTATTTAGTCCAATCGAAAGATAGAATATTGATTTATCAGTAGAAGAACACCTCATGAAATGGCTCTAACTGTTTCTATAAACCCTCACAACAGCAATACAGCGCGTTTGGCAGCATCAGCCGCTGCGGTTCCTAGATGAAGGGCTACGAATTAGCCCGAATCATGTCGAGCTAAACTCGATTTAAAGCGTGAGCTATCCGTATTTTACAAGTTAATGTAAGTTGACTATGAACATGCCACATCGTAAGATAACAAATTTGACTTACATGAGGATACTTTTCAATTTATTCTCTATGATTTACATGTACGACGACAGCATACTTCTACTCACAATCAGTGCCGTGATAAAAGCACTCAACGCTATTAGAAGCACGCTAACTCAATAATTGCATTCACTTATCAAATAGGACGGGCGTGGGGACAAAGCTTGCAATATACCGACGTGTCAGTTGCACGGCGCCGCGGACCGCGAGCCATTTCGCGCGACCCCGATACCATGTGTGCGGAAGAAATGTATTACACTCCCGTAACGGGGCTGCAATAGTTACAGCCACAACTTGTGTTTATTGATATTGCGGTGTTCGTACGCGGTACGCAGAAAATGTGCTCGGCATTCACTCTAATCGAGCGTAGATTGCTCGATGATCTTCTTTTGTTCTTCATTTAGCTCCGATGATGTAGAAAGTGGGTACTTCAATAACCTAAGTGACATGATTTCGTTAATGCTGTCAGCATGGCTGAACACGAATAAATGGAAGTAGCTTGTTATGTTCTTAATCATTTTGAAAAACGTCTGTTAACGTTTACCGTTTTAATTATTTTCACATTCCTACCTACAGTGAAAAAATAGTTAAAATACGTGGCATTTCTCAGTGGAACTGTACGGCGAAAAGTTGTCTGACAATCGAACAACTTTATATTTCAGAAAAACGAGTTGATTAAAAAATATGATTCCGAACAGATTTATGAAATTTTGGAAAATACTGTAGGTAATTTGCTTTGGGTACTTTATAGTAACGCTTGAATCAACAAGTGACTATTAGCTAAACCTATATTACTAATAATTGCTGTGTTTCGTGGTAGGTACGACTACGCTTTATAAAACACAACCAACTAATACCTACTGTTGAATGATTCACATCGAGAAATCGAGAAGTTTTACTATTTAGGTAGCAAGTATTTTGGAAGTATGCTCTTTTGTCAAAAACATGATTTCAAGTTCTAGTTTATTTGCCTAAAACAGGATGTTAGCTGTTAAATTACTAACTTTACACTACACGTACATAAATATTAGAAAACCACTAGCTGGCTAGATCATTTTATATTTGTCACCGCGCCTTTTGGGCGCCTTTTACACTTCCAATTCTGATTTAACATTCTTCGCAGCGCTCAGGATTCAATAACCCGCCCTTGTCATCAATAAAACAACACTTGTCGTTTATAGCATAATCTGCTGTGAGCTAATATTACGCATTTATTGAATAATGAAAAATGTACATATTATTTACAACTTAAACCTAAAAAGAACTGACTATAAACATGCTTATTAATAAAAAAAAGAGAAAATAATAATAACTAAATTAAATCTAAAAAGGGCCCCCGTGGCATGGTGCCCAAAAGGCTGGCAGCGTTTCCCCTTTGAACAGCTATGCTGATTCTTTGTGAAAAGTAGCTGCCAGCCCGTTGGTCGCCAGTTGCGTCGACCAGGCGCTTTTTCAATTCATTAAAAAAAATAGTTGCACTGGGACCCCATGGACCCAGAGTCTCGATTCCTACAGCTATAAAGTTATAGCAAGAACCGAGACTCTGATATTTTAACCTTTTTTTGGTTTCCGCCGCTTCTGCTGCCGCGCCAGCTTTAACTGTGGTTCCGTGAAGGTGCGAAGGGGCCAGAGTATCCACGCAAGTTGCGTCCCAGACTAAAACCCGGCCCATCCTCCACGGAATCAAAGACATACCATCCGGTCTCTTGCCATCGTCCCGAGCGATGCCTGTTGGCTCTAAAATAGCCGGTACGTTCGCAGTGGCAAGGGACCGGCGGATAATGTCATTAAGCGCAGCGTGGCGAGAAAAGCGGCCTGCGCTCTTTTGGCAGGAAAGTCCATGGTGTCCGGATTGGTCGACGATGACACCACAGGGGCAGCGGTGTGGTGAGCACAGCGCAACCCCCAGCCTCAGCCCAACAGCAATCCTTAAAGTTTCTGGCTCCAGGAAGGTTCCGATACTAGCCGAAGGGTAGGCGTGGAGCCAGTCACCGGATTCCCTCCTTCCTGCAGCCAGAAGTCTCGCGCGATCTGGGCCTGAGCTGGAAATCAGAATTTTGGAATAAGTCAGTTTTGTCATGACTTCGTCCCAGCTCCGTTGTGAATTTAGATTTGTAGGCAGATTTTGACCCGGACAAGCCATAAGCCAAGCATTTCTACTATCAGCCAAGCCTGTCGTCTCGTAGTTTACAGGAAGAATCTTTCCTACGAGATTGGACGTGCTGTGGACAGAAGATAGAAATGCCGGTAATGCAACATTTGAAATTTTGCGAATCCCTAGCCCACCATCTCTGATAGGGAGGGAAGCCTGGGTCCAAGATTGCTCACTGAGTTGTATATTGAGAACGGATTCCAAAGATTTCTTTATGAGAGCGTCGATCTGCTGTTATTTTATCCTTTTTGTAGACATTTCTAAACAAAGTTAACAATAACATCAGATTATTCAATACAACAATTATACGACACTTAGTGGCCTTTGAATTAAGGCATCCGTTAAAATTGCCGTGCTGAAAAACGTAACTGAAGTAAAAACTAATCGCTCTCAAATTCTACCCTTTTTTCAAATATTTCATTTGAGATCTACCGTACCTTTTGCAGAGAAGTCAGATTGCAGGTAAGTAGGTAATATACAATTCTCGTAATCTTCGAGGAGGTACGGCTTTACAAATAGTTTTCAATTGTTTACTTACGGCACCGCTTGAGTGGAGCTTTTGTTAGGGCTTCTAAACATCGACAACCCTACAGATTGCGGCGGCACCGTGGTCTTTGTCTGATAATTTATTAACCGCTCAATCTGAATGAAAGTCGTTGACTGTCAGATATTTGCTCTCTATGTGAGCAATTATTGAAGTGTCTTTTGTTTCAAACCGTATTGAATCTAGAGGCTGTCTTCTCGGCCATTTAGTTGGCGGCCCGGAAAAAAGGGTTTTAGAGAGACGAGATATTGTGAGTGTAGTTCTAACACGGGAAATCGAATGATCGGGCTGATCACAGTAAATGAAATCACAGTAATTGTTTTAAAACCTAAAAATATGCTAGAAGCAGCAACTAAACGTTTTGTCTATGCAGCGTTTTGTGTGCTATGCCTATCCCATTGAGGAACGTAAGCGAGGCTATATTATGTTCTGTATGTAACAAATAATACTTTTTTTTGGGTTGATTAGTGTAATTTTTACAATAATACATAAAAACGTGTTATCCATCTAATTATTCATCTTGATGATTATGTAGGAGCTAATAAAATTTATAATATGCGGCCCGTGAAATGAATTCCAAGGCCACCAAAGCTCGAAATAATCGTACAATTAAAATAAAGATTGGTTCTTTCAAACCTACTCACTCTACATACCTGATCTTAAACCTAAGTTTCTGAAAAACGGGATTATTTGACACCTAAGCCGTTATAGTTTCTTTCAATTCGCGATTCTGCACAATGTTCAAAGACAGCTGCAGAGAATAATCCGTAAAAGCGTTTTGCAATAACCGATCACCTTAAAAAGCGATCGAGTTACTTCATCTAAAAGAGCGATTAATTTACCCGTTCGAAAACACACTTCGGTGTTCGTTTGATAACCTTTCAATTTAAACAGAGTTTATTTGCCGTGTTGATCTCGAAACTGCATAAACAAACATCGGACCGTTCTCGATCGCGGCTCTAACTCAAAGTAAATAATTGGACTACTCCAGTCAGTGTCAAGTTTTCCCATCGGTTCTGTTTACCCGAGGCGTTGATGACTACGTCCGGCGCCTTTGTCCGGGGACGGCTACGACACCGGAACTGTATGCCGGAAGTCGCCGTCCTACGCACGTGAGGTTTCGTTTCCTACTCGAGCGTTTGCTGTAGGCGGGATGAGAATATGTGGATTATGTTATGTCAGTAGAAATATTGTGGCTTTTGATGCCGAGTTTGCTAGTATTCAACGCAATTTATTGGAATTCTAGCTGTGGGTATACATCACGCATTTCCAAATGGGGTCGTCAGTGCACACGAAACACCACATAGACGAATTTATGACTATTTAACGATTCAGCATAATTTAACGTTTTGAATTCAGAGGTATAATAGAGACTTTTGGCTGTCGCCTAAAATGTAGGTAGGTTGACCTATTTGCTTAGTCGCTTCTTAAGATGTCCACAGAAGAAAGGAAGAAATTTATGGTTATGTATAAACCTATTAAAAATTTACAAACCCCTGAAACGGTAAAAAAATTAAGAAAAACGTCGTTGTCTGCCTAATTTTAGCATGGCTATTATTGGTATATTTTATTACTGATAAATTACAATGGTGAAAAGTCTTAGAGCTTCCGATAGTTTTCAATCAGCGTTTAAGTTACTGATTTCGTACGGCCTTTGAAGATTTCGATTCATGCACGTACGTAGATAAATTTAAAACGATTTTAAAAATAAAACTTCCCGAGTCTGATGAAATCGTTAAAATATAATGAGATGCCTACTACATTACTCGGTTTACGATGCTCCGACATTTATTTTTATTGCGGCAATTTGCGATCGCACCAACGATTAAAATTGATTTTAAATCATTTTTTACGCTTGAAATACGTCACAGTTCTGATTTATCTGGAAATGAACTAATTAAATATGGATCCTGGCTGTATCTCGAAGCTTTTGTTTTTGATCATTTATTTACTCAGTCGATAGCTTCCGTTGCGGATTTGTTATACTTAGGTACCTTCAGAAACCCACTGAAAATAAATAAATAATTAAATTTGTTCAGCACACACATAATATGCGCTTGAGTAGAGACCACGGAGCAGCAAGCGCTGCGTAGGACGTCCACAATACAAGATGGACAGACTATTTGATAAAGGTCTAAATGTGAAGTCTGAAGGGGAGGCCTATGTTCAGAAATGAACGTCTTATGGCTTAGATGATGACATTATCTGTATATGTACATGGGATCCGTACCAATATATAAATGTGAAAGTGTGTTTTTTTGTTTGTTTGTCCGTCTTTCACGGCTAAACGGAACAATGGATTGACGTGATTTTTTAGGTAGAGATAGTTTAGGGCATGTAGAGTGACATAGGCTACTTTTTGTCTCTTCAAAACCCCCCATTTTCCTAAAATGAGGGGTGGAAGTTTTCAATGCAGAAAGCTATAAATTGGTATGTGTGCTATCTCTTCTGTGATACCCCGAATTTAACGCGAGCGGAGCCGCAGGCAAAAGCTAGTAATACATAAACATCACGTCCGTATTACATTACGTAACCACTTTACATTATAACCTTAAAGTATGAACGGACTGCACAGTATTTAGCCGAAACATAAGCTTTCAATTCAGATATCGAAACCGGGCACATTAATGTGTTGTAGATGTTTTTTACATCGTAAAACCTGTGTCAAGTTAATGGGGGTAGATTTCGAGTTACTGAGGAATACGTCATACCTAGACATCCAACTGATTTTATTATGGTAAAATAAACGAAATTTCGACTTAAATCGAATTTGAAAATGTTTCTGACTAGTCAGTGAGTGTAACTGTAGATTCCTGTTTAAACTATTTTTGATTTAGTTTTCCTTTGAAATACGAAGCTCAAAAACGAAAACATAGCCAAATACGTAAATATTGGTTAGGGTGCATAAGTTTTAAGCCCGCTTCAAACACAATTTGAAATTTTGTTTGCTCTCCATGTAGCGAAGCTTCTTACCCTTGTTTATCGCAAAATTTATGTTAACACGTGCGTCTATTTCGATATTACAATCAAAAAGTTGAACGGCGACCCATTTGTCCCTACGCCGGGTCGGGCCGCCCTTCGGCAAACACTGGCCGACACGTCCAGATCGTATGTTAGAAGGGCTGTGTACAATGCCTTTCGGTCAAATTGAATACACACCCAAGTAATCCACACTAACAGCAACAAATAGCACGAAGTCATATGTTTCCATGAACTATAATAGCGAAAGGGTCATAAATCGAATGACGTCATGCTAAGACTTTATTTTATTGCCCTCGCGACCGGCGCGTGTGGTGCCGGGTTAGAATAGCACCTCCCCCTTTCTTCCCGTGGGTGTCGTAAGAGTCGACTCTGGGAAAGGGTTAGTGTATTGTGGGCGATGGGCTAGCAACCTGTCACTGCAATATCACGTTTAACCATCTGGTTACCCAGAATTTGCTAAACGTGGCACTGGATTTTTGAATTCATGTGCTCTGCCTACCCCTCATGGGAATACAGGCGTGAGTATATGTATGTATGTATGCGACCGGCCGTGCGTTTAACACGTAACATTAATATAGGTCATCTCACGTAGAAGTTTTTAACTTGGAATTTGATTTCAGGAATTATAAACTAGTTTTCAGTGCGTAGGAATGAGCTCGCAGATTATTATAGATACTCGAGGATGGATACTTTTGACTGGATATGTTAATTTTGAAAATTTGACACAATTGGGCTTATAAAGGGTAGATCCAATTTCGCAACCTATCCCACCTAAAATTCTATATAAATTTAGGTGGGATAGGTTGGATAATAATGGGATCTACCCCTTATAAACATTAGCCTAACGAGCTACAAGTGTAGATAATTGGATTTTCGGAAATTCTGCCAATCTCGTATCTAGGTACAAGAAAAGAAGAAACACAAACATTCGTACTTAAAATTATACTTAGAATTTCCAAGCCCAAATTGACAAAGCCTCTTGCTATCCTCACTGACTTAAGAATTACATGTGACTACTGTACTTATAACAATTATAACTATTCTCGTACAAAATTGATGCAGCAATCAAACAATTTGTAAAAAAGACGCGCCCTTATTTGATTTCTCATCTCTATGATGGGTATAATCAAACAATTTAATCCTTTTCACGATGAGTTTCGTACTGTCTTGGCTCCCAGAGAGTTGGTACGTTACAGTGGCATCTTTTGTGAAGGTTCAAATTATTTGAGTATTACTACGGACAGAAGGTCCACTCCCGAACATGTTTAGGGACAAAAATATTGCTCATAATTTATGTACGCGGGACTTAATCGCGATTTTATTTATTTACCTTCTCGACGTTTCGGCCGCGTTACAGCGACCGTGATCACGAGTTGACTGAAGCGGAGCTCGACGTTTGTTTGGCAGCCTGGGTCCTTCGAACTACCCGCACTTGATTTTCATCAGTAACGGCTCCCCGAACTACCCGCGTTTCACTGATATTGTCCACCGTTCCACTATTACACCGACACACAACACTAACAATGTCAGACGCTCGCATCGAATGTTCGTCTCTAGGCTGACACTTAAGCTTAAAATCGCGATTAAGTCCCGCGTACATATAATTATGAGTGAGAATCGCGAAAGTTTAAAACATTATAAAAATATTGCTGTATCTTTCTACCGTTATCTTGCCGCAGACTGTTCACTAGGTTTCTCCTAGAGTACCTAAACTGGTATTTGTAGTGGTAAAGTCATGTTAAACTCGTTTTGTTGACAGGAAGCGGGCAAGCGACGGATGTGGAGGTCCGTCTGACGGCGCCGAGCTGGGTGGCGCGAGGCGGCGCCGCCACGCTGCGGTGTTTGCACCAGGTTTGGGAACAGCCATTAACACATACTCGTGTTTAAAGTACAGTCACGAACCGGGATTGTTGCCACTTGCCACTGTTCGCAATTTAGACGTGTAATCAATGACCATGTGACCGACTAGATGTTAGCTATTGGACTAGTATTACACAACCAAGTTACAAACATAGGTAAGTGGCTCAACAATCCCGGTTCGCGATGGTACGTCACACTTTCAACTGGCTTAGCACAGCAAGGCACGAGTAGAGATACGCGCGAGATGGACTATATTTGTCACTGTCTAATTAGAAACGTCAGAAAATGGCGGGTAGACTATTCTACGCGCGAGGCGACTAGAGCGTAGTGCCGTGCTAAGCATGCAGGGGGAGGGTTTAATTTGTGACACTGAAACGTAATTATGTAAGATGCGTGACATAATAAGGCAAGCGGGTTTGTCTAAAATTCTTCTTCTGTCTTAACTATTAACCTTTTGAACGCCAAGAGCCACTAAAGTGGTCGAGTGCTGTCGTGCCCACCACGCCAACGACCACTAAAAGGGTCGGAGTGACAGTGCACTTTGATCATGAATAAAATCTATTGTGGACTGCTTTTCTTTATTATCTACTGGCTTAAACGGAACATCAATTCATATTTTGTTCCTTAAAAGAATTAACGAATGCTTGGTAGGTCAAAATGTGAAAATTTCGGGATTATTCTTCGGATATAATTTGACGCAATAATGTCAGTGTCTCATACGCCAATAGCCACTAAAGTGGTCGCTAGAGCTGTTGCCGAATCTTTTTCATTTACATTTGACTATTAATTGTGAAAATATTGTTACGAAGTTGTCTTTTCCAATATTTGTAATCCTAGTCTACTTTATAACATTCTATCATCGTTTTTGTCGTGTAGTATCGGGATAGAATAACAACTCTCGACCGTGGATGTCTTAAGAGGCAACTACGGAAATAGATTTAGTTATGCTTTAGACTACAGGCTAGCAACCTGTCACTATTCTACCTCTTCTATCTTTGCAAACCTTAAACTACGCTAGAAGTGGCTGCGAAGCGTCATATAGTCATAATAATGGTTTGGTCTGTGTCACGTTTCTTGTGCTCTGCCAACCCTATTCGGGAACATAGACGTGATTGTATGTATGTATGTAAATCATCGTCTCAGCATAAAAACATACTGAAACAAAATTTAAGTTTACGATTTACTTACTGACATTGATATTTCGGTATAAAAATGTATCTGTATAGCGTAAAAGTCACATCTCTATGATCGCGGGAAATCATAGTTCCTTGTACGCCAACGACCACTTTAGTGGCTAGCCTATGACGTCATTGACGGTAAATACTCTGTACTAGTGATGGCGTAGGGATGAACAAAAAGAAACAAAATTCGTAAATTGGACCTTTCCATTGACTGTTCCTGACCGGTTTTGTTACGTATTGAGATTCACTATATTTTTTTAAAACAGTATACGAAGCTAAAAGCAAGATACCTATACTTGCAAATTTCATGAAATTCAGATTCAAACAACGCCATCTGTTGAGTTGATTAAAGCTTAAATTGCAAGACTAAAACCGGTGCAATGTTTTTGTGCTTGCGGCGAGCGCAGCGAGTCGTCACACGTTTCTATTTCAAGAGAAATTATTCAAGTCGCACAGTGGAATTAAATTATTGTTTCAGCGCACCATTTGTTATGAAATTGCTGTGCATATTTCACACAATGTCTTGCTTCAGAATTATTACTATCATTCGATTGCCAAATCGACAAATAACCTCATACTGTGGGAATTTTCAAAATAGCGCCGGTATAGCTTCGTTGCTAAGCATTGTGTTAAATTTAGGGATCCGCAAAAAGTGTCGATACCTGAGTAGTATCGATACTTTACGCTCGATACCTAGTATTTTTGTACTCGATACATTTATTCTTAGTAATTTCTAGGTATCGATACTTTCTCAATTACTCGATACTTTTGTTGCCGCACTAGATTACACCCGTAATACTTAAATTTAATTGTAGGCATGGAAGCTGCAAGTGGCCTTGATCAACTAATTAATCCTTCACATGGGTACACCACGCCTTTCTTCCTGAACAGGGTAGACAGAACGCACAAAACTTTATATGGACGAAACCTAAGTTAGATAAAAGAGGTATGATAGTGACAGGTTGCTAGCTTGTCGCCTAAATCATACCTTAAACCACTCACTTCACCTCTTACAAAATCCGTCGAAGGAATTAAGATGTTTTATTCTACACTCGACACCACACGGGCATCAGAACTAACTTGGCTGTTTTGTGGGCAGGTACCGCCCCAGCTGCTCTACAAGGTAGAGTTCCTCCGCTCGGAATCAAAGCTGCTGCAGTACGTCCGCGAGCGAGTGCCGCCTTTCACTAACTACACCTTCCCTGGGGGGAGGTTAAATGTAAGTTACTTTAGTAATTGCGAAACATTTTAAACAGAAATACCACTAATAATGAAATAAAATTTGCGTCTTTATATAAAGACTAGCTTATGCCCCGCGGCTTCGCTCGCATTAGGTTTAGATTTTTCATACAACGGGATTTTCCCGCTAATTCCCGTTCCCGTGGGAATTTCGGGAATTCCTTTCTTAGCGGATGCCTACGTCATAACATCTACCTGCATGCCAAATTTCAGCCCGATCCGTCCAGTGGTTTGGGCTGTGCGTTGATAGATCACTATGTCAGTCAGTCAGTCAGTCAGTCAGTCAGTCAGTCACCTTTGAGTTATATATATATAGATTAGCTCATGTTTCGGCCCAATTCGTGACCCATCATCGAGCTCAACGTGCCACAATGGCTCCGTTTAAACACGCACGTTTATAAACATTTTGAATCTGAGTTTCACTATAAAAGTATAAGATCAAACACTTCGAATTATACATAAAAACAAATGAGGTCTCGGCGGTTATAAAAAAATGCTGATGCCGACCTTCATAGACAAAAAATTGCACCTAGGATATCGTTTCTTTACAGTCCAAAAAAATCTACTCGAAATTGGTTTAATTACTACTAAATATTTATTTAATTTGAGCTTGAAGCAGCCCCTTGTAGCCCTTGTAGGTATGTACAAACTGCCAAATGTGTGTAGGTCCATGTCCACTGTACGGTCTCCATATATTTCACTTAAACAAAACAGAAAGTTCTAGAATGTTTTTGTGGGCACCTACTTAGCTAATAAAAGTAATTCAACGAACTTTTGTTCCCAGGGTGTTGGAACTTGACCCAAATAACGAATTGTTCAAACGCAATAGAAGTAATGGAACTAACTAAGGCTATAGATTTATTTAAGCATTGTTCGGAAAGCAAAGTTAAAGGCACCGTATTGATTATCCGTAGTTCGCAGACAATACTATCGGGTGTTGTAAACATGTAAGAGCGATTAGAGTAATTAACTAATAGGATCATACTACGGTATTTGGTTAGTGAAACATTTAGAAGAATTGTAGAAGTTATTTTATAACATTGCGGTAACAATCTATTGCATGAAAAGAAAACAAAAGAGATTATTATTTAAACGATCTAAAAGATAAAATATTACCCTCACCATAGGCTTTTAAATAATGATTACCACGCTCGTAACTTGTGATCTTTTCACATGCAACGAGAATAATAATTTGTTATAGTAATTAAACAAGGGAAATGATTACAGTGGCTTGCCTCTGGGCATAATTAACCCCTTTCCCTAATTCATGTTTAAAATCAGGCACTACGTCAAAGAGTATGGAAGTCGCTAATCACTTTCAGAGTTTCCAACTTCACAATGTAACGCATTACATACTTTGTTCGTTAATGCGGTATGCGTTGTATTATAGTAATAATTTTACTCGCGTTTTACATTATCTTCTTCCGCGAGGACTTTATTAGGCTGTTTAAACTGATTAAACTCCAAGTTCTTGTCGCGTGTGTACATATTGTTTATAACACAAAATTATCAAGTTAAATTTTGTCTCCTCTGAAATCCATTACTGTTAACTTTCGCAACGTTAATTTCTCTTCATGGTTCCGCTATTCAAAGCGTGTGTTCAACTTCGGGTAGTAAAAGGCAAAAAACATAGTTTTCCACATAATTATTCCGGTTCTAGTTCAACTTTTGTTCGTTCATATTTCAACGCTTCTTATTCAAAGGCGCATCCTGTATTAAGTATAGATAGTTCCGCGATTCCCCAAGGATATTTTTGCCAACAGATGTCATTAGCGACAGAGAACTCCATCACTATCGAGAACTTGGACCCGTCGGCGTCGGGCCTGTACTGGTGCGAGGTGTCCCTGGAGACGCCCATCTTCACCGCCGCCTCGCTGCCGCATCAGCTGACTGTCGTCTGTGAGTGAAATATTATTATACCAACGGGAAACGCAGACACTGAATACGGAATAAGCTCATTTGAATAAATACGAATGTGCCTAACGTATAGCCAGTAAGCGAGTTAGGTTTGGTCCGACCCGCGGTGGGTTTGCTTGGGTTCGCTGATACAAGCGTTCTTGAAGAAATTTTATTCTTTAGATTGGAATTTTGTTTTCTTTACTTAACAAATAAATGGTTGTTAAAAAATAAAACAAACAAATAAGCAGTAGTTGTATGATAGTGGATAGGCCAAAAGTTTAAGTCTAAATAATATCTGTCTGTTTAATCTGCCCTTATTTTGGCAACAGTATCAGCTGAGTTTATTTATTTTAGTACCTAGAATACACAATAAATTTAATATTAAATATCATTGCTTCGTATCGTTTCAAAACGCTTACCTACTTAATGCGGTAACTGTAAAAAGATGTCTCTAATTATTTTCTACTCGGCTTTCAGCTTAATCAGCAACTTGGCTGTAGAAGGTTCTTGTCATTTTTGACGCCTTTAATGAATGCAGCGACGCTTCATATCGTCTGACCCTCATTACGACAAAAATTGTTGTTCTATGAAATAAAATTACTATAGAACGAGCTTGCAATAAAACAAGTAACAGACATATGGAAAAATTAACGTACTGAGAAGCACTCCAGCTATATTTCAAGAAAAAACGTTCGAAATGAATTTAATGTGATAAAAAAAAATACATGCTAAGCTGTTAAAAAATGCCGGAGAAGTTGTATAAACTTCGTTTGAACTTTGGATTTACTTCTATTATCGATGTAAATATAGAGACAACACAGAGCAGCAAGTCTTTTGCATATAGCTTTAAGCCCGTACCTACTAGGTATAATTAGATGCGCTACAACGACTTCGCTTTTAGTGTAACGGCGAACTCAGCGGCAAAATCAATATCGGCGTGCAATTTTTTTTAAATTCTTGTTATAAATTAATTTTGCATATACCGTGTTAGAGGTCAGTTAATTCTAAGAAAGCCGATGGACATCGTGGTCTTTTAAGAACACCAATGGGTTTATCAGGTTCTATTGTAACTGTAAGCCAAAGTGTGTGTCAATAAAGTAATAATGTAATCTTTTCTATTCTAGATTACAACCTTCTGGAATGTTCTTCGAATCCATTTTACTCTGCAGTTGAATGTCTGAATCTACTGACGCTTTGTACACATTGTCTATAACAGATGCGCAGAAACATCCTCCGATCATAACGTTCGGGAAACCAGATGCAGTGGTCGGAGGGCTGCTGCGGGCCAACTGCACCAGTGCGCCGGCTGCGCCCGCACCGCGCCTTACATGGTATATTGACAATGAAAAGGTAAGTGTCAGTTTCATAAATGTTACATCTCTCAAGTTTGTGATAATCTGTGACGATCACACGCAACGGAGTTCTGAGTTTTGAATGTTTCTTTAAGTCTACTTACAAAGATCACTTGCAAAATTAAAGTTGTCGAGTTCCTAAACATTATAAAGAGACAGATTGTATGGCTTTTGTTTTATTTTTGACAACAGCATGACGCAACGACATTATGTAGACTCTACATTGTAGAGCAATTAAGTGACACCATACGTAATCTGCTACTGCTGCATACAGTCAGTCCTCAATATGTACCTTTACTTTTTCACAAAAAATTCTTCATTTTAATAACTAAAATATTTGTACATCAGAATAAAACATAAGCTACTCGAACTATTGATCCAGAAGCTAGTTTAATAATATACATTGAAAGTGTGAAAATCGGGGCTTTAACTAACCACAATTGTATCATAATTACGACTGCCATTCGAGAGCTCTGCGGCCTGATTTTAATAGCAATATATTTTATGTTGCGCATCCATTATTATTCCATTGAAGAGCAATTAACTAAGCCTTTGATTGTTTATTAATGTTTCCCCTGAACTGTGAACACATTTGCACATTTAATAATTCGTCGGAATTGTTTAATCTGTCCCATTTTGTTTACATGGCAACTTCGAGATCCGTTCAATTTCATATAACCTTAAATGGCTTGTCGCCCTTGGCTAGCTATATCCCCTTTATTTTATTTGAATATCGAATAAGGAAAATGTACGCCGCAGGCGCTGGCGTGGATCGGAAATGTATTGTGTCACGTATATGTGGCGGTGTATAGATATGACCTGACAGTAGAAGCTCTAGAATTAGATACTACAAGTTTCTTGCACCTCATATGAAGAAATAAGTTTTGCGAGTTGTTTTCTTTTTGTAAGCTCATCTTCTTTTAGACATACAGTCAAATATCAGCGCCTTTAAATCTTATCTTAAGAGATGTCATTATGATATACAATACTAAATTCATTAACACGTTCGACGCCAGTGACACAGCGTTTGTGTCAAAAACACACAATGAAAAGCTGCCGGCGTCGAACGCGTTAAGGCGATCTGAAACGATTTGTGAAAATGTTAAGAGTGGTAAAGGTATCTAAGTTTTCGTCTCCCCTCGAGACTTCTACAACAACCTGTCGTATACTTTTCGCATCCATTTAAGTCTAAGGATTCTTGCCCTATCCATTGACGTCTACCTACGTACGTCATTTGCTTCATGAATGACATTATCTTCCTACTTTGCTTATGGGATTGTAATATCAATTGTTGCAGGTAGACGAAGAATCCGTCAGATATTTTTCATATCGCGTGTCCAGCTCGACACGCACTAAAGGCGGAGGTGGCTACAGGCACAGGAAACACCAGCATCGCTACATAGCGCCGGAGTTCAACTATACGGCCAAATACTGGGCCCTAGTGAGCGAGACCACAGCGGCGCCGCAACTGAATCATACTAAACATACCAAGTGCACGCTCAACGATGCTCAGAGTGAAGAAATGGCCAAAGTAAGTTGAATACTGTCAATCTGCATGCTGATTTTAGACAGGTATAGATCAATCAGAAGAGAACGACCAAGAAAAGGTGACAGGTAAAATTGTAGTCATACTTAGGTAACTTACCTATATATAAAAGATGTTTGCTAAGAAAGTAACATGTTTTACCTTTTTGGTCTGACAATAAATTAACGATAATTCTGTTGATATTGATTTACAATGTAAATATTTTTTAGACACGCTAACTTTTGCCAAGTTTCGGTCTAATTACTCTCTCGGAATAGATTCCAAATTGATCACGACTTCTTATTTTTTTGATTTTTGAGCGTTTCTCAAAAAGTTTGTACATTTGTCGGATAGTGGTAACAAAAAAAAAAGTATGATATTTTAATGATATTATTTTTGCATATTATTGACTGTTTCCTAAAGATTCAGGAAAATAAATTTTAATTGAGGTTTGAAGTTTATTTTAACTGTAAATATGATTTAAATGAGGCGAGGCAGAGAAAATTTCCTATTTTGTTACCCAATTTCAAGCTAGAATTAAATTAAACACATCCAAATTACATTTAATGTATTAATTAATTACGACAGCAATAATCAATATACATGTATTTTTTATAAAAAAAGCTCACAATATTCCAGCAAATTTGAGATATAATGGATAATTGTTCCTTTTGGTTACCATTTGGTCAAAACCCAGGTTTGAAATTACAATATCACGCGTATTACTTAAGATATTTCCAATATCTTTAGAGATCAACTCGTAAGACCGTATATATTGTATTATAGATATTTATTAAATATACATTACTTAACAAATAATTAACAAAAATCAACAAAAACGTGTAATATTTTCATGGGACATTTACGATATAGGAACTTTGGTATCAAAATAGGAATTATTAAGCATAATGTACATTAGTATACACTCATAGTATTAATCTGATTTTAACCATTAATGAATAATTTATATGATGTACTTTGTTATTATTCAAGAGTTTTGTTAATTAGGAACAAGATAGTAAATCACAAAATGCGATCTAGACTACTTAAGTACTTAATTAGATCATAATATAGTACGTCATTCCCTACAAGTGCATACTACGCCTTAGAATTCCTTTTTTGTTACTTTCATTTCCTAGCCATACGAAACCATTCAAAAGTAACAAAAAAGGAAGTAACGAAGTGATGCTCGATACGTTTTAAAAAATCTTAAATCAAATTCAGTGAATAACTCAGAAAAATGTGAGTTTGTATCTGAGACGTAATTATATGCTTCAACGATAAAACGAAAGAAAACTGAAGAAAAAGTCGTACTTATCCAAGTTTTCCCGGTAACAAACAAGGAAAAAAAATCGCTAATCACCAACTACGTGCTTGTTCGATCGCTAGTTTTGAAATAACTGACGAAACGGCCAAGATGGCGACTGTAAAATGTTCCTAGTGTAACCAGTTCCCTATAAAACTGCTATTTGAATGACTAAACTCAACAGTTCTTTACGAAAATACAGTAACAAAAACTGGAATCAGAATAGGAACTTTTTGTGGGACAAATTTATATCTTTAATTTTAAACATATACGTTGAATTACGACAAATAAGACTTAATTTTAATGAAGTCTGAGGTTTATATTTTGTTGTAAAACCCAACACTCAACCCAAAACACTAGTTTTGTTAGTGAAAATCGGTAACATAACTACCATATCGTCAATGGGACATTTGCATTTTCATACAAATGAAATCTACTGATTATTTTTAAATATTTTTTTAATACATAACTAAGCTTTTTAATTTCAGACAAAAAATATATGTTACAGATAATAAACCAAATTTTAAGTTTTTAATGTCAAATTATGTTTGAGATCACCCATAATTTGTTACAAGCTTAAAACCAGGCCGGACATAGACGTAAACCAAATGTACAAACTTTTTGAGAAACGCTCTTTTATACAGGTTGAAAGAAAATTTACCGTAAATATTTTTACCATAGTGGTCGGGTATACGGTATACGCGTCTGAAAACCCCTGTAAAATGTTTCCCGAATTTTAACATTATTGACCTTGTGGGAGACAAATATTTCCTCGCTTTACAGGTCATTGCGCTCTGTGTTTTACCTACTTTATAGCCTCGTTAGTCAAAACGTACCCACATGCAACCGTTGCGATGCTAGGCGGATGACTTAGAGCGTAATACAAAAGATTGGGCAATATTTTCAGATTTTCGTTTTTTTTTCCGGATAAAAAACTTCACAGGGGTTTTCAGACACGTTTACCCGATTACTGGTCAAAATATTTTCGGCCACCCTATATCTAAGACGTGCTTTGTAAAACCGCCTACTGAAAGTTGTGTTGTTAGATGCGCGAGCGGCCGCGCGCCCCGCCGGTCGCCCCGATCTCGCTGTGGGTGTCGGTGGCGGAGCTGCGCGCGCCGGCGCACGGCCGGCTGCAGCTCACGTGCACGGCCACCATCCCCGACGAGGTCGGCCCCGGGGAGCGGTACGCCGACGTCAAGAAACAGACCGTCACCGGTAACTTGAACTGCTGTATTACACATTCTGGCTGGGAAAGATAACACTGAAAAAGAAACAACTATACTGTGTCGATTTAGGTACAGTCGACCAAGAAATTGGTCTACCCCCTTAAGATCGATATTCATTTGAACCTCATGAAACAACAAGGTCGATTTCTCCTTGCCATAATATTGACAGTGACAATGTCAACCTTGTGATAATTTTGATCTCACAGAAACTTTTGTCAAAAGTGGTAGACCACTTTCTTGGTCGACCGTACTTAATTTAAAGTAAACAAACTTTATGTCAGATTTGACAGGTTAAGGACGTTTTTTTTACCACCCAACTTTTTTCGGATGTTCAAATAATTTAGCAAAGGAATCTTCGTAATATTTATTGATCTGATGAACGTTAGTGTTTTAATTCCGATTGTTTCTGGTATTAGATAAAAGGCACCACCAAAATATTTTCAATTGTTTCCTTCCTTTGCTAAACTTATTGAATATCCGAAAAAAGTTGGGTAGTAAAAAAACGTTCTTAACCTGTCAAATCTGACATAAAGTTTGTTTACTTTAATTTAAGTACCTAAACCGACACAGTATAAATAGTTAAATAGTAAGGTAAATGTACTTGTGCTCGACGCCTCAACGCCCAATATAGTCACCCATCTGTCACCTGTCTTACTATGACTTAAGGTTGCAACTGCCAAGTATTGGGTCAGTGTCGAGCACAGGGACATTTACCTTTGCATTTTACGCAACAATCGCTTAATGATGTTTGCCGTGTGATATCGGGTTTAGAATTACACCTCTTCATTTATTCCATGGATTTTGCAAGAGGTGACTAAGGATATAATAGGATAGTTAAGGTATATTTTAGGCGATATACTAGCCAACCACCAATATACCTTTTAATTTAAAATCTGTAAAACATCCTAGAAGTGGTTACAAAGTGTGACCTGCCTACACCATTCGGGAACACAGGCGTGACGTATAATGAGAAATGAAATGAAATTAATGTGTTTGTTTGCTTAAAAATATGGTGTGGTATGAAACTCCTAACCAGATACGATGGCCTACCAAAATCTTAGTTTATATCCTTAAGGATTTTAAGATCTAATTTTGTAAAGTTTCGTTTAATACTTTTGCAAGAAAAAAAATAATAATCTCAATCTGTGGCAGAATGTGCACAACATACATACCTAAGCTTATCTTATAATAATTTTCTTTCATAAAAAAAGTACAATGCTATAAAATTATTTTGAAAATCCATTAGAAAAACTATTTAGCATGCCTTAGTGGCTTAGTGGGTAATGGAGTTTAAATTTCGGACAGGTTAATTTATGTATTCACTTATAGTAGAGTTCATTATTTAACCACTACTCTTAAAATAGGCTTTGGAGTAGTAAACTTAAATGAAAATTCGACCGCAGCATAATATTGTACGGCAAATGCAAAAGTTTGAATAGCTGAATTTATGGACTTATTCTCTTTCATGCAAGCACTTTCCAAAAATAATATTTCGAGCGTCTGAAGAACACATTTAACTACTCGAAGTGTCCTACGTTGCACAGCCTAATTTACTCGTAAAATAAAATTTCGAAAGAATAACCTCTGTACCTACTATAAAAAATAGGCATTTAAATTTAACGTCGATGAAATTCAACGTCAACTCAAGTTGAAACATTTTGTTACTTTTTGTAATTTTGAAACAACTTCTAGTAAAAACAAGTCATCGAACTTTAAATCTTGTTAAGATACTATCGTGGCGCACGTAGAGGGCACGCGAGGTTCAGTGTTCAGTATTGTCTGAGGCACTCAGTCACGTGTGCTTCTAATAACACTGTCGAGTGAAATTAAACTATATTTAGGTATTGTTTCCAGACTAAGAGAAACGGGTAACTTTAATCTTACTTAATATTATAAATGTGAAAGTTTGTGAGTATGTTTGAATGTTTGTTACTCCTTAACGCAAAAACTACTGAATGAATTTTAATGAAACTTTACAGTAATGTAGCTTATACATCAGAATAGCACATAGGCTACAATTTATTAAAGATTTTGTTTGAATTTTCCAAAATATGACGATAGGATAAATAGTAGGATTCCGCAATTTTCAACGTAAAAAGCTATAAATTGGCATGCGGGCTGTGACTAACAAGATCTCTTCTGTGTTACCCCGAATTTAACGCGAGCGTAGCGTAAAAATCTAGTTGTACATATTATTATTTGTGTGACTTTCTCAGAATCCTATTTTCCCTCACTTCAGAATCTGGTTTTCATCATTAAGCGTTTCTTGGTGGTAAAACAGAACCCATACCTAATTAGGTATCTCATATTAATAAAAATAAAATTCTGGTTTGAGTAAGAGACTGTTTGCTTGATTTCATTAGATATACATACATACATACATACAATCACGCCTGTTTTCTCAAATGTGGTAAGCAGAGCACACGAAAAGTGACGAAGACAAAACCATTATGACTATATCACGCTTCGCAGCCACTTTTAACTTAGTTTTAGGTTTGCAAAGTTGGACGAGGTAGAATAATGTGTGTTAATATATATAAAAAAAATCTCCAGTGAACATTGTGTATATAACTAATTACATTTGGCGCCATGGCTAATGGCACACACCGCTACTTAGGCCACTGCATCTAGGATTTCGTCTAAGTTCTCTTACACATGCTTAAAAGCTCTTGTTTGTTGCAGTTGCTGTTAACGAGCTAAGTATAAAGAAGCCGCTCTCCGATACTAGTCCAGCTAATTCGACTTCCACGACCATACGGACTTACGAACCGTTCTGGATCCTAAGCTGGAGCCTGCTGTTCAATCAATACTTCTCCCTATCAAACCCACAAACAGTTACGCTTTAAGAATTCTAAAACTTACCAGTAATTATTTTCTTTTGAAGTCTTCAATATTATTTGACGCAAATAATTTCTGAGTAATACCCTCGTCTCACTTTCAAGGTAAAAGGTTGTCCTGTTCTTTTTTTAGTCACAAAGCCGGTTATTTTAATAGGTTCTGTGACGTGCCTTCTTTATATCTCGCGAGCCAACTGTTTATAAAATTATGTTTGTGACAACGACGGTAGCGTTTTTGGAAACGTATTATCATAATCTGTACGAGTTTAATAGTCGACCGAGGCATTTTACTATTCTAAGGCCACTTTTTGTAACTTAAGCACATGTCTGAAAAGTAACGAAATAATCTTTCAATCGTACGTAAGTCAACGTGACTATATCACTCTGGTTGTGTTTTGCTAAAGCTGGATTGCATGAAAGTTGGTAAAGCGCTTCGGTACTCGACTATAAAATGCATGCTACACACTTCTTGTATGGTCAATTATTATTTTACCTGAGCTTCTTATAAAAATAAGTCAATTATACGACTCTATTATACCTAATTGTATCTGATCTTATTCTCCTCTTACAGGGTTTCATGAAATATACCTAACTATTAATACGGTAAAATCAACTATCCTAGAGAATATCATTGCATTTTATGGATGTGAATGTCGTCACTCTTCTAAATACTTCAAATATTGAAGAAGAGCAAGGATTACAAACGTCTGTTCCAGTCACATTTTTTCTTATTTATTGTCATATTTGTAACATGTTTAACTAACTAATAACTACAGTTTTCTTGAATAACACACAATACAGACCTACGAATCATGAGTCATGATACGTTATCTACTATAATTTTATAGTCATATATTGTTTACCGAGTAAATACAAATGGTGTTGATTCCGTGTAAAGAAACGATTCATATGCAGTAAACAAGCATTCACGAACATTACGAAATCACCACTAGCGTGTTAACTACTACTAATGGATACTTGAAATTTTAATGCGGCGACGTGTAAATTCATCGCTCAAACTGGATCGTTTGAAATCGGGAAAACTTGTCACTCAATTCATCGACGGTTTTAGGTATGTATCTACAAAAGCATTAAACTTGGTTTCTCAATGTCTATAATTCTCAATACAGGAAACGTATCTTTCAAAGTACACTATTACAATAATTGCGGAACATAACTACGGTGTTTCAGTGTCTAAAAGAATTTTGAAATAATCTTTCATGATCAAAAACTAACGATACCGTATGAAATCAAATGAAGTGTAAATATAGTTTTAATTTCAAAATAATTACTGTAATATTCCCGCTGCAGCTTTCAGTGTTGTCCTCTATTGAAGTATAATACACCGTTACAATAAAAGTTGTCTTCGTGATGTTTTAATGACTATAATCCTCGGGTGTTGACAAAAAAAGTAACTTAAAAGTGTT
Organism: Adoxophyes honmai; assembly: GCA_005406045.1. NCBI lineage: Eukaryota > Metazoa > Arthropoda > Insecta > Lepidoptera > Tortricidae > Adoxophyes > Adoxophyes honmai. The sequence goes on from BHDV01012944.1 coordinate 361,312, forward strand.
TTTTTAACGAACTCGGCTCACTATGCTTTCACAATAATTCACAAGAGTTTGACGTAATTTTGAGTTTTTCGTAATTTTTTGTATGTTAATTACTTTGCGTACTTTGCGTAATTGTTTTACGTACCAACATTTTATTACTTTATCGCTTATAGAATGATATTTTTGTTAGAAGTACACCTGAAATTGATTTAAGTCATATTGCAGTATTTTTGTTATACCCACTCGTAACTAGCTTACCTATGACTTTTTACTTCATTACTTTTTCGGAAAATCTGCATAATATTAATAAAGTTACTAATGCTTAAAAGCTTATCTTTTGATACCCAATATTTTTTCTATTATCAATATCCCAACTTTTGTACATAATTACTTATCATCTACTTAATTATTAACTTCAGAATATTTCATGTTGGTAGGCGATTTAAAAGTGAGAAAGTATTTTAAGAGTTCAATTATTATAGTCTGTGTAATTCAGCAGAATATTTTCGATATGATTAGAATAAAGCTGTGAAAACAGATTTATGTATGTTAACGTAATCATAATTGCCAAAGAAGGATTTGACTTTAAGTGGACAGTGGCCGGGTCATTTATACAATAAATGTATACAGGTTGCTCTGCTAGCATTTATGTAAAAAATATTATCAGTAATGTCTGTAAAACGTAGTTCATTACTGCAAAAGGTCGATGGCAGTACTACAGCATAGCTACAACTCTTCATCTATTCTGAAGTGTAAAAACTTCGGTCCCAGAGCCTACGCACGACAAGTCATTCCCTTCGATTGGTGTTTAAAGTCTTCCTGCAGCTCTTTACACTGACTATTGTAGAAAATTTATTTGTTAGGCTAAAAGATGTGATATGTTAGAAAAATGTGTATATTTAACGCGGATTGACATATTTATTTTAAACATTGAGCTATTGTATAGATAAAGTATATTCAAATTACGTATGATATAGATAAATTAGCTGTACTAGAGAAAGAATGTCGAAATGTAGTATAATAGTCTTGTAATACGTTTTTGGGTCCCGTGTAATTTCGACGTAGCAATTGTTATACGTTTACGGTACATTTAGACTAAATTATGTTACATCTATTTCATGCGATAAAGTAAATGTATAATAATCAGTGACCGCAAATTTTATAGCATTTTCGATGCAGCATTGTTGATTTCAATGTATGTGTATGTCTTATTCTAACCGGAACAGCTAATTAGAGTGAATAATGTTATAATTAACATGAATTGATCGTCTGTCTAGACAATTATTTGAAGACAAATCTTTAAAATCAACTATGCTACTCTGAAATTGTTGTAATATTCCCGATCACTGATAATAGTACTATGTAATAAGCTGGTACAGAAAAATAGCTAAAAATTGTTTTGTTTATCCAATTTTTTAGATCATTACTGGATGTGTAATATGGGACCCCTTACTTATTTTTAACATGTGACATTTAAGAGCGTGCACACAAAATTCGGTGATTTTGATGTTTTTCCAATGCTTTAGAAAGCTATAAATCATTAAGTTTTTAAAGAAAAACTACTGTAACATATAAATAAACTCTTTTTCTAGGGATTAACGGAAAAAAATATTTTATTAGCAACACAGATTTCTTTTACTTAGCCAATTTGTTGAAGGGTTTTCACAAAAATACGCGTCAGAGCTGTCTTTCACTTGAAAATTTGCCATTAAAATTTACCATAAACGATATAAACTTGTTATTATCTGATAGACAATATAGTCTACTGGGGATTAACGGATTAACATGAATCAAATTATTGGTTTTTATTATTCAAATATCATTTTACATAATTTGAAAGTTGAACCATTACTTTATTTTTTTTCTCATTGATTTTAACGTAATTACAAATGAAACAATTATATTGTAAATTTACAGAATATGTTTAGTCTAACCATATTTTTTTCATGGCTAAATATGAGTTAATTTACATTTCACGATTTTTTAAACATTGGTCCAAAACCACTAAGGTCAGGTGGGGGAAGAGAAACGCAGGTATAAGAGGGCTCTACAGACCATAATCACTCATAACTCGACGAGTTATGGTCTGTGGTGCCTCTTACCCCTGCCCTGCCCCTGAATTTCTCTTCCCCCACCTGATCTTATATTACGTTCGTAAAAAATGTGTGCGCCCTCTTAATCTCACATTAAGTAATGTTTATTGTTGTTTCTAACAAAGTATCCACATTCGCACTTACCTAATTATTTAGCAAATCCAGGCTTCAACAACAGATTATAATATATAAATTATAATTATTAGAATTGAAATGAGATCTAATTTGTTTGAAGCGCCTTGCTTGATGATTATGTACCTAATATAATTTTCAACATGGACGTACAATGTAATTCAATTAAAAAGCTTGATAAAAGAAAGAATCGTTTCATTCGCATTTTAAAAAATCCATCGAATGTATACCTATGTACCCATCCATTCATAATTTAAACAACCGAGGTAAGTAATTACTTACATACATACATATTCTCACGCCTGTATTCCCATGAGGGGTAGGCAGAGCACATGGATTCAAAAATCCAGTGCCACGTCTAGCAAATTCAGGGTAACCAGATGGTTAAACGTGATATTGCGGTGACAGGTTGCTAGCCCATCGCCCACAATACACTAACCCTTTCCCAGAGTCGACTCTTACGACACCCACGGGAAGAAAGGGGGAGGTGCTATTCTAACCCGGCACCACACGGGCATTAGACGAATATATTTAGGGAATATTAATACCTAAGTAATTACTTAGGTATTAATATTCCCTAAATCTTCTTCCTTGTCGGTGTCGCTCTTGACAGAGCGGTCGTGGTCATCATTTCAGGTGTTGGTGGCAAGCTTCACAACGCGTCGCCATTCCTCTCTGATGGCCGCCTTCCTCGTGCATTCGTGTAGTGACGATGAGCCATCAATTGCCGATTTAATTTGGTCGGTCCACCTCATAGGCGATCTTCCTCGTGGTCTGGTACCCTAAATCTAAATGCTTTCAATACAGAAATGTGACTACTACCCTATTGCACTTTAGAATTAAATTTCGATATCTTGCTGGCTATACATCATCCAGCCTATATAAGTCCCACTGCAGGGCACAGGCCTCCTCTCAGTATGAGAGGGCTTGGGCTATAGTTCCCACGCGGGCCCAGTGCAGATTGGGAACTCCACACACAACATTGAATTAGTTCGTCGCTGTGTGCAGGTTTCCTCACGATGTTTTCCTTCACCGAATAGCTCGTGGTAAATATCAAATTCGATATCGCACATAAATTCCGAAAAATTCAGAGGTGCGAGCCCGGGGTTTAGGAACCAACGCATTTTTTTTCCAGTAGTTCTACTTAGTTTATTCCCAATTTGTATTGTATGCTTCAAAATAGTCACTCAAGGGGTTAATCCAGACAGTAGGTTATTGAATTTATTCTTATTGAATGCAATTCTTTCATTAACAGTTTCAACGAGTTTTTCTTGCCTTAATAAAAATATTCCCGCTATTTAGTTCCGAACTCTGAACTCCTTTGAATAATGGAACTAGCGGGACCAGACCGTCCAACACCTCGTCTCTTGAACACCAGTTTGTTGGAAGTCAAAATTACGTCCGTAACTCCAGGGACTGTTGGTTATACACCTGGCAAGGTGTGGGTACATGTCATTGTCATTCGCAGGGTAGCTCCTCTATCGATCGTGGTTCACATGAATAATTCAAACGCTTCTCAACTCTGTTATCGCTCATAATTCGCCTCACAATAATATTTCGCTTCGTTCGTAATGCAATAAATTTTATTTCGGATTCAGTGGATGATCAAATTTACAAGTGATATTTGTATCCTTTTTGTGTCACACTCAATTCGTAATGGTTAAATGAATGAATTCGGCTCATAATTTACTTACAATGTTACTTAAACAATGAGCGACGAAAATAATCTGTACCTATAGTTTTTGTTTTTTCGAAAAAATGTGCTTTTCACTATATAAAACCAAAATAGAGTACAGTAGGTACAGTTAACAACTCTTCAAGTAGGCAGTCTCGTTATAATATTATAAGAAAACATTTGCAAACTTGTATAATACCTATACAACTTTTTAAAAGCAATAGTGCTAATAAAATGAACAGTTAGTAGCTATAAATGGGTAGGATCCCATAATCATTAAATTCTGACGTGATCGCAAGTAAATAATGAGTTTTTAGAGATCCGAACATATGAAATAAGGGACCCGTATAGAATTACTTGGTTTTTCTTCTGTCTGTCTGTCAATACTCTTTTCTTCAGAAATGAGTGGAGATATTTCAATTGATACTAAGTACCTGCCAAATTACCTTACCTAAAGTATCTTAGTGCTGTTGAAAAATCAAACCTCTAACTCTACGCAATCAAACTGCTTTACGTTGACCACGTTCACCTACAATTATGAAATTTTGTATGAAGCAATGTCGTTCAGCACACGTTAAGGGGAAAATCAGAAAACAGAAAATTTGCATTTAGTGATGACCACAAAAATTACGATTTCAAACTTATAACTTATGTCACTTGGTAATTATGTTATTTACCTAATCAAAAACGACTATTGTTGTACTACACATAAAGGAATGGAACCCGTAGTGCGTGAGTCCGAATCGTACTTGTTCCTTTTTTACTAAGAAACGAAGCACAAAGTTACCTAGTTCTGTTAAATTGGCACTAAACCAAACACAAAAATAGGTAAATAATTTCCTTGAATAAATACCTTACCATGAGGTTGGATTACTCTATTTTTGTAGCCTCTGATTAAAGAAAGCCTATATTTTTTTACCTCCACGCTAAACTCACAAGTAATAAAGCTTTCTTATTTTTAGATACCTTGTTATTTACTTAATACTGGAACATTTATATTCTCAGAATAAATATACCTGAGCTTCATGATAAAAGGCAGTGTATTTATTAACCAACAAGGAATCGGAAATCGTGTGGGCGTCATTCAGAAGTTGAATATAGAAACGGCTTATCTTATTATAGAACGAAGCTAAAGACCAATATTCAGCCCAGAAGAGATTCTTAATATATGTGTTTGAAACTAAGTATATTACCGTTGATTGATGATCTAACTGTCGTAGTGGTAGTTTATCTTATATCTGAAAATGTAGTAGGTAATGCTTACTGTTTCTAAACAAGTAGGTATAAGTATTATTTGGTATCCATGGAGCCGTAAAAACAGTACCTAATTTAAACGCAAAACATTAATAATTAGTGCAAGAAATTTAACACCATGCAAACACAATATTATAATATTTGTGTTAAGCTTGCTAGCTTGCTACATACCTACCAATCCGTCAAAAAAGTAAAAATTCATTAATATTTTCAGAGCATCGTGAAACTCGAATAGAAATACTGAAGGATATTTCACTGTCCGCTTGTCTTTCACCCCGTCTGTAAAACTTCTAAGATAGTTCCTGTAGAATTAATGAAATTTATACGTCTTGAGATACTAATCATAACAAAAGACTAGGACAAAGCCGAAAAATAAACGTCCTGACGAGCTTGGTTAGGTTTGTTAGGTTAATTTAAATAAAGTAGTTTTTACGTTTTAAAGACTACGAGAGGAAAATCAGAACTGAAATTCATACTTAAACTAGGTACTTAAAACTATAAGTCAATGATGTAAGGTATCAACACAAAAATTAAATCTAGAATCATAATAAGGATAAAGATCAAAACATCACAAACATTTAAATCAGTTGATACAGAAACATTTCATCTCCTCAAACTAATACATTTTACGAAAGCTCAAACACAGACATAAAATATTAAGGAGAAAATGTCTAGTCTACTCGTCGTTCCCCATAAAATAATAAAAGACCATTTAAAAATAATAAAGAGCCGAGACGAATCCAAGTCGGTGTTCGGTGTAACGATGAGTGTTTAACGACTGTCGACGGAATGTCGACGAGACGAGATAGCGACGACGCTGTAACGACCAACGGTATCGTGTACGCGGGCTAAGAGATACTGAAAGCGACAACGACATTTTTTTTGTAAATATTTCATCGCTACTAACTATGATACTTTTTTTTGTTAATTTATTTATGGTTTTTACTTACTACTGCGTACATTCTGCATCTGTGTGTTTGTCGCCTTTTTGTGATTAAAGGACGGAAGCAATTTTGGCGAAACTTGGTATAATTAATTTGGTTTGGGCTGTAATTTGAGCCCTAAAGAAGCAAGTCTGTCTAAGTGTAATCGTATCTACTTACTGTTTTTATACTTTGGAAAAACGCCTAGCTGTGGTATATAGCGATAAGTAGATGACATACTGATGAGATGGCGGGTGTGACAGCGAATCTGCTAAAACCACCTTGGAAAAAAAAAAAATACCTTCACAATTTTTAGTTTGTACACCTGCCTGCATCTACAAAAGTCCTTCCAGTTTTACAAAACTTTACAACAATGTTTTCTTAAAGACCGAAGCGCATACCATATAGGTACATAAATACGTAGATGTACTATACTTAAGTATTAGAGCTGAATGCCCGATCGACTTTGACAGGGTTGACAATGCGAATCGGCTTTTATCAGAAGTGGTTAGCAAAATAAAGCATGTTAGGATAAATGAAGGAATGAAGGTCAACGGATTATTTTCTTTACTTTGAACTGCAAGGTTAAATGAGACATACAATCGTGATACTCGGGGTGTGTTATTAACCCCTCAGATGCAGCAGGTGAAAACTATACTGCTTTCAAGCCTCTTTTGTTTGTACCTTTTGTACTACAAAATGTACTAATTAAAACAAAAATATAAAAAAAGTATTTATAAATACCTATAGTAAGGATTTTTATCAAAAGCGTTAAGCATTAGAGTTTGGGTTAAAGGTGACACTGGTACGTTTGCGACTGTCGAAGTGTCAAACGGCCTAATTTTCAATACTGTCTATCAAATAATTCGACACTTTGGTGCTACAGATCCGAACGTGACGCTTAAACAGTGTTAATAACATCTCAACTCAACGTTATGTTTATATTCGAGTATGTAAAACCCACACGACAATCTCCTAGTTTGCCATGCAATTTATGTTTAAGTACCTAATTGAATCACTGAAAGTCAATTCTGGGCTACCTAGCGTTAAATAATTAAAACTTCCAAATAATAATAGTGGTCTTTAATACAACAAAGGGTAACATTCGAAATGATGAATGTTTAAAACCAAAACCGTAACATAATGCTGAATGCTTGAACCTTTATCAAACTTAATTGAATGCCGCAAAGAGCGTGGCTAACTTTCAGCGTAATTATATAACTTAAGTTTCTGCATATTTGCAACTTTAATTCTAGGTCGGAATTCGGCTCAGTATGGGTTGGCCTGACAGTGAAGAATGAACCTCTATTTTCAGTTGAATATTGAAATTCCTGCTATCTGTAATTTTCCGGATTCCTGCATTTGATGTGACCATGTTAAATAGTGAATCTTTACTGTCCCATAAATTTGATTTACTTGTGTAACTGACAGTAATCAGACAATACTTAATATGTAGGCATGTAATATACTCTCTGTAGCTGACCTTTTACATTTTATTAATAATTACATCAACTTGAACAATAAATGCAACAATATCATAAACAGATTACGCTTAGGTACACTCGTATTGCTTTAGTTTCAAAATGTAGGTATTATTATGACAAAAGACTTCACATCAAAGAGATTTTTAAAAAGTTGTTTATTTCCATCTTGGTATTAAACAGAACAGCTCAAAGTCGTCTTGCGCTTGGTCGTAAATACCTACGTCCCTAGAGGCTAAGCTAGTCAAAGCACGGCGAACCTCTTTAGGGATTGCGTAAGTACAACTTAGAAACAGTCCGATGCTGGCAGAGCAGTTGGTATGAGACTTTCTTTTAATTTGACTAGGAATAAAAACCCCTGTTACGTAATGTGATACATTGATGACACCATGAATTGCGAATAACAGAAAAAGAAGGAAGCATGGGCCTAGCCAGGGGGGGGGGT